>CALNHX010005246.1:0-110713 GCA_940337035.1 Agriotes lineatus
ATGTTACCGCGATAATTTTTGTTAATTAGAAATTAGTTTTGATAGCAAAATACACAAATGGAGTAAAATTTGATTACATAAATCTTAAATTAATATTTTCTTAAATCTAAAAAAATTGTCCTTTGCTTATAACTATCATTGTTTCTTGCGTTACGCACACAAATGTTTTAATATTACTGCTCTGCTTTTCACTTTTTTTTATTAATGCACTGGAGATTGAGTTCAAATTTACACACGTTGTTCCCTTTCCTTCTTTGTTTTCCTTTGCCTAATTTCGGGATTGCTCTCTGCAATTTTCTATTATTCTTTATTCCTACCTCATTTACCTTTCAGTTTGCTTACCATTCACTGACCTTTGCTTTTATTAATAACTTCGCTCATTTAGTGTGCACATAACAAACCTTTTGTGTCAATTACTTTCGTTTGGTCTGGCTTTAAATATGCACAAACTTATCATTTTAATTATCTTAGTTTATTCAACTTCAAATTCCCAACCTCTGAAATATGCTTTGCTTATGCGTGCCTTTATCCGTTTAATTACTACTTCTCGCATTTAATACTTTTCTTATTGTTTTAAATTGGAATATCATAAAATATCTTAACTCTGTGCTTTACTGACTCGGTTAAATATTTTGCACAGCAAACAGAGCCAAGTTGTAGGCTTAAACCATCTTAATATATATTGCATTATGGGTTGCTTTATTTACTATTACTTTCGTAACTTAAACTGTTATATGTAAAACAGAATATAAAAGTTTAAATTGTCCGCGTTTAAGAATGTTTATAATTTTTCTACGGAGTGTACTTGTGAAACATAGCTAGCGTCAGCCTCCCCTACTCGGGGTTTTTGTGTGCTTGGTGGCACTGTAGTAGCTTAGTGTAGTAGTGATTGATACAACATAAATATGACTGATCCATTTATTTTAGAAACCTACTTGGGGAAGCACTATAGTAAAATAGCCATGCTAGATATTGAGAAACGCTACCATGGTATGCAGCAGCTTTTCTTGGAAAAATCTGTAAAGGACTTTACTCAGAAAGTGGAAGTTTTGAAACTGACAGGTTTGAAAATAATTTAATTTTTTTAAGGTGTTCACCTTTTATCTGTTGGGTACAAAATATGCCTATTTACCGAAGGTAAAAATCTGAGCATGTGCAAAATATTACGCTTAGTTCTCGAGTTAAAGCAAAAATAGGCAGAATATTTTTAAGGTGCTCACCCTGGATATATTTGACGTATATTCGGTTTCGAGCCACCGTGCAAAATCTTGGTTTCATCCACAAATACTGTCCGAGCTACACCGCCAACAGGCGGACAGACAGACAGAAAGACGAAATTGAGAAAACATGTCATCAAGGGACCCTGAAAAGTGAAGATCTGAAGAAATCTCGGAAGATGATTTTTTTCACGATTTCACGTCTTCCAGACGAGGGAAGTAAAAGTGTATTCGCTTTCAGCCCATGCAAGAGCGGAGACCTTTTATTCGAAGGAATAATCTGTAAATGAAAACCTGATTGTGTCTTCTGTTTCACTGGCTATAATTCTCGTTACCCTCCAGCTTTCAATTTTTCGAATTAATCACATCATTTTACAATCAGGGGATTTTCTCGTTACCGTCGGTATCCGCGAAATCCGGCACCCTTTGCAAAGAAATAAAATTAGCTCGCGGCCCGTTTTCCATTTCCCTTATCTAAGATCATAACTAAATTGTGCTACTACCCAGGTCTGCATCTACGTGCCGACAAAGCTATCACGAGCGCGTATAACGAACGGAGCATCCTCGTCGTTATGGCTGATATATTCTTTTATGGAGCCCATTTTAAACATGTTCTGGCCGTTTTGTACTCGCATACAATGCAGTTTTGGAGGCTAAGTGCCGTTCTAACCGATTTTGGGGGAAATTGACCGCATTCCTCTGCGTGTGCTCTGCAGCATCTTGCACACACAACTGGTCGGGCTCGTTTATTTTCTTAACGGTCGTGTGAAGCTCCTGCAAAATAATTTTACACCTCTTATTATTTTTATTTGCTGGCACCTTCAGGGGGCGAACCGTTTCTCTCTCGATTAAAAGGTAAAAGGTTTTAAGTTGATTGCAGTTCACAGTGTTTATTAAGTACGCCCTCAGGAATGCATTAAATATTCATAGGATGCCAAGCATCGCTGGACTAGGATGCCGGGTCTGCCCCCTAAATACATGTTTTATTTTGCTCCTTATCTCCCTGGTTTAGCTCTCAAGATAGCTAAATAATTTAACTGAATTGTTCGAAAAAAGAGGAAAATTTTAAAGTAGATCTTCAAAGCATTTTTTTGAGTAGAAGTTTGATAACAATATAATCTTGTTTTTATCTAAAAAAATAATTTCCTGCAAAGGCATTCCAGATAGCTGTGACTAGAAGGCGAAAATTTAACAAAGCTCTACAGTAGGATTCATTTCACGTTGTCCATTTTTCTAACTCTTGTGGAAATAGGCATCCTGATTTCAGCTGTACATGAGTGGGTATGATAAGTGCCAAACTCAGCTTCGTCGCTAAAATGATTTTTTTTGCCAAAATCGAAACCGATTTCCATTTAACGTTGCTCGAACTTTGATAATAAAAACGAATGATTTCTATACTTAACAATTATCAAAAAGTTAACGGCTTAGCCATTCCGAGGTAACTGCGATTGAAAACCAGACCATCAATTAAACTTTGTAAAAGCCTTCCAGGAGCGGACGCAGGAATTGACCATCAACTCCTATTTTGTGCTTTTCAGACCAAATTTAAAATTGTGTGCTACAGAAACAAACATTACCTAAAATTACTGATATAGACAGCTTCAAAAATATTCTGCAATGCACTGGAACATAATGTTTTGTATGCAGCTCGTACATAATCAATTTGATACATAAATAGCTAATATATTCAATAGCTGAGTACAGGCCTAGACAATATGCGCGTTTGATCTTGTAACCGCCTTGACTTTGAAAACAAGCAACACACATATTTTCACAAGAAAAGTAACACCTAAAAGCAGCGTTGCGATGCTACTTTATCTAACCCTGTATTCAAATCTTCACATCAACTCAACTGCAAAATGTAATAATCTGTAAACAGTACATAATGTTTGAGCGCTTGTTTTGTTACTTATTATAAGTTATTGGAATAGTAGGTATTTGATTATTTAATTTTGGATATACATTGATAGTTTTATTTTATTTTCAGGTGAGTCAGATTGACGGATTTTTAATTCTGTAAATGTCCACACCAGTAGTGGTAAGTCTAGGTTTTCATGTTGTTTATGTCTTTCCATTTTTTGCCATACGCATAACTGAAATGAAAATTGTAGTTGAGATTATACATTTTAAATTATTTTTCATTAAAAATTGTTTACTTTGCTACCGAATGTATGTTTTCCATTTCAATATTGAATTGAGAAACAGGATATATAAAAAACAAGTATACAGATCAATAGTTTTCAAAGCTTTTATAGCCAATAGTAATAAATGGGTTCAGAATTTCTTTTGTTTTTTGCATTTGATTAACTTTTATGGAAATACACGTTACGTTAGTAGTAAGGCGGCACCGAAACTGGAGCACCTGTCAATCATCCGATTAATTAATCCGCGATTTGATCTAATTCCGCGAATTAAACCGCGGATTGATCTAATTAATTTTCGCGTTTTGATCTAATTAATCACATATGAAGTTGATATTTAATTTTGATATGTGCGTCTAATTAGATTACGCGGCGGCCATTTTTAATTTGCTTCCGGAGTTACGCGGCGGCCATTTTTAATTTTTGCGCGAATATTTGAATTTGAAATTTTTCAGATTTTTTCTAAGTTCAATTTTTTGAATTTAAACTTCCCGGGTGTCTGTCATCTTGGTTTTCTGCTCGCGCACTTTTCTCGGATACCGTTTTAATTTTAATTTAGCGACCGTTTTGAATTTCAAACTGGTAAATCTCCCTCCCTTGTACTCCTTTCTCTCTCTTGCATTTACAGAATGGATGTTTAATTTAAAAAAATCTCTGGCGGGCTCGGATTTGAACGCTCTGCGTCCGTGTTCACAAATTAGGTGCAACCGTCAATGCCTCAGCACTAGAGATGGGCGCGTGAGTGATTTTTCACTCACGTCACGCACGTTTCACGCTGGCTTTAAACAGTCACGTTCACGCACGTTCACGCTCAAGTTCACTCACGTTCACTCACGTTCACGGCGTGACACGCCACTCACGACGTGACACGCAGCTTTTATTTAAATTCAGATAGAACAGATAGAACCAATGAAAAAACCCTAAAGAGAACTAAAAATATGTTTTGCACTTGACATAATTTAGGTGATATGTTGCAATCATAATAGTTGACATAAAAAGAAAAAAATGAAAATCTACTACAATAACTGATTTCTCGCAAATATATTTCTTGCAGCTGTCTTCAAAGACATTACTTTTAATACTAAAAGCTGTCATTGGAATTGACGTTTTCTTTATTGGTATGAGTACAGAAGGTATTATGTTGCTAGGCAACACTTTTAATTCGTAGGTTTGAAAGTACTTTTACGTACAAGGATCAACATTTTCAGCGTTAAGGCGAGTATACAAAAAAAACATTACTTTTATTAGAATAATAAGTTCAACTACACAAGTACACAATAAATTGGTAAAAAAATAAAACTTAATCAACATTTTCAGTGTTAAGCGAGTATACAAAACAAAACATTAGGAACCTTTCTAAAAATAGGTTCATCTACACAATACATTTTTGGTTTAATAATAAAACGTAATTAACATTTTCAGCGTTAGCCGAGTATAAAAAACAAACCATTACTTTTATTAGAATAATAAGTTCATCTACACATCTAAACATTAAAATGATGAAATAATATGTAATCAACATTTTCAGCGTTAAGTAGAATTCTGTGTTCTTCTAAAATTCGCCCAGCTGTAGAAAATACTTGCCGGTATGTTTAAAATTTCTCAAGTTTTTTTAACAGTGGCGTATTTACCTACACTGTTTTTCCAAAATCCTAAAATGTCATCTACATTTCCGAATTTAATTTAACATACTAATTTAGTTCTGTTTCGACATCATCCTAATTACATGTGTCATCGTCAGAGCTATCTCTAAGTGTAGAAAGATAAAAATCTGATGCTGATGTAACAGTTTTGAGTCGTTTGCTATGTATTTCATCAGTATCATCTATAGTTTTATTTGCATTATAATCTTCTCTTTTATGTGAAGGTATGAACTTTAAGGATTTATAATTAGGGTCCAAAAATAAAGCCACATAATGTAACTTGTTTGGCACAATTTGTGATTTAATGAATTTAAAAGTTGCTGCACTCTGCAGTTTTTTATTCGTTGCTAAATATTTAACGTGAAATTAACGTGAAACGTGAATCACGCCTTGAAAATTTTCACTCACGTTCACGTCACGATTTTCAAATATTAGTCACGTTCACGACGTGACACGCCGTGACACGACGTGACACGACTGTTTTCACGTCACGCGCCCATCCCTACTCAGCACCACGGCGACGCTGCAGATTTTATGTGTATCGCGGAAAGTCATATCGCTGTTCTGACGTCACATGCACAGATTTTAAAACAAACTATTTTTCAAAAATATAAATTATAAGAATGGAATTGTGTAGCCTATTGTGGTTAAAGGTTGATACAACTTTTTAAAAATTGACTTTGTAACTGGTTTTCATGGAAATAATTCCTTTATTTTATAATTTGCGTGACGCGCATGAATGGATTATCGAGATTTCCATTGTCCCTGCCTACTTACGTTTTTTAACTGTATAAAAATTAATATAATTTAATAATCAACTCGGTTGCTAGGGCAACCAATAAAATAGTAGGATCTAAATTGACAAATGTGTGTTGCAATTATCTTCATGATAAATAGTTGGCCTAGGCTAGAAGGAAACTACATATAATCCATTTACTTCATTTTCATGTCGGTTAGCTATGGATTTATGTTGTTAAGATGCACATGAACATAACTGTAATTTTTATTTTGTGGTTTAACTTATATAACCTTCAACCAATTTACTGTCATTTGACGCAAGAGAATAGTGACGGACTACTTATCTTGACAGTACACGTGGAGAAATATTCAAATCTAAAATATTGTAAAATCTTCCATGTACTTAATTAGAAATATCTTCTGTTAACAATTATTAAGACTGGGTACAGTCACTAATTTTATTTTCTATTGTACTTAAATATGGCAACTTTCTAACCTAAATGCATGTGGAAAACACAACCTCAAGTGTAAACCTCATTTAAACGCAACAAAGTAATTTTACACAGCTGAATTGAGAAAACTACCATGACCTACGTTTATGAAAAAAGAAAGATGGGAATAGAATATATAGTGTGATCAAATCAATTAATTTCCTCGAAGCACACTCTCGAATTTGGATGGATGTCCTACCTTGTATCATTATAACCTCAAATTAAATTCTTGAAAGAAGCTTCTGTTAACGGCATTATGAAGTTTGTCGGACATTTAATATTTTCCGAATTTTCCGACGTGGATTTTTTTCGTTTTACAAAACTGAGGTCACTTGGGGAGCTATGGTTTCGATCACTCCTTATATCATTTTATTTAACATAGTTACTCTTCGGTTCTATCCACTTTATTATTAACCATTTGCGGTAAAAAAAATTTGGTCTGCAAACCAAGTCTCTACAGCATCGATTACCATTTCGCTTGACGTAAATCTTCGTCTTCTTAAGGCTTGCTTGAGGCCCAAGCCAGGACAATATCAAATGATTTGTGAGCGGGTGCGTTGTCCTGCAAAAACAATACATCTTTTGAACGTTTGCCACATCGTGTTTCCACAATTCTGACTGGAAGTTTTGTTAATAAAGAACAGTATTATTTTCCAGTGATTTTTTTGCTGTATGTTATAGTAGGTGAAAATTATTCCATCTTTCTCCCAGAAAACGAAGAGGAGTCAATAGTAAAACCAAGTTTCGTCCTTTGTAATCATTCGATCAAAAAAGTTTGACGTACCATCTATAAATTGATTGCAGATTGATCTCATCACTCCCGTTCTCTTTTTATCAGTATTCAGTCGTTTGGGTATCCATTTATCTGACAAGTTCCTCACACATGAATTAATTCTGTGAAAAACAGTATAACAGTCAATTTGACCGATTCTTCAATTTTCCAAAATCAAATCGCAGACAGCATCAATATTTTCTGTTGTTGGCACTGAAATCGGTCTTCCAGCTATCTTATCGTCTTTGACATCTTTTCTGCCCGTCTTATACGCCGCAACTCGGTTTCTTATGGTGACAGGAAGGACACTGATCTAATGTTGATAACATGTCATCATAGATACTTGATCACTGAACGTCAGCGGAATTTCTCGAAATGCAAATTTTCTCCCGACATGGGGTTTTGGAAAAATTACAATTTGAAAACACCTACATCTTTTGATCTCACATATTACACTTCTAATTGTCAAAGTGTGTATTTGTTTCCATGGTAATGGCATTCGCTTTTGGTTATTATAAATGTTCTCCTCATATAGAGTAGCTACTTGCGCAACAAGTGCTAAAAATGAATGTTTATGCACCAGACATGAAAATTATGAAACTCAGCCTTCGGCTTCGTTTCATAATTTTCATTTTAGCACAAGTTTGCACACAATATTTTTTCTACAGCCTTAAATTTACTGTTATTAATCCATAAATGTCGATTTAACAAAGGTTTGCGTTTATGACAGTTATGATTTATGTCATAGTAAAGAGATGGCATTGACGGCGCAGGTGACTGTTTCTGCAGCCGGTAGCTGTCAAAGTTAGTTATCAAAGGTAATTATAATAGTACACATTATACTTTATTCATTACATAATGCTTAAATTATTTAAAAAAAACACTTTTCCTCTAACGAAAGAAGTAACTAGAATAACTTGATATCCTCACTTCGAGTTTAAAATTCTAAATTCCACCAGCTGTTTACTTTTAGCGCATGTGCTAAAAGTAAACAACTGATTTCACTTTTAACACGCTGATTTATAAAACGTCATTTTTAATTAAACAAGTTAGTGATAAAATGCCTACTTTTAGTAGTGGTCGTAGAAAAAATGCAGTATAAATGGATGGGGTTTATAAGAGATGTAGTGTTATTTTGATTATAAAAAACTGTTTGTCCATACTGCATCCTTTGTTTTTAACGAATTTCTTTATATACTATAAAACTTTAAAACTTAAAAAATAACCAGTACATAGATGTAAGTAATTATTTAATAAAAATTAACGCTTGTATCCAACAGAATCACCATCATGATCGGCAGCTGAGATTTTCATAGAAATTTTATTCAATATTTATTCGTTAATTTCCGTAGTTGTCACTATTTTCGTTTTCGTTCTTTTAATATAACTGAACGGTTTTCGAAGTTTTATAGACATACACTTTGTGTTTGAGGTAACCCCAAAGAAAGAAGGTCTCGAGACCTCGCTGCCAGTGGATTGGTCTGCAACAAATCCATCTCTCCGGGAAACGTAATAAAATAAGGTATTCTGGCTTGGATATCAATCAACCTTGTTTTGGAGTAAATTGAGTTTAATTCATTTCCTTCCAATGATGATAACGTAAAATTCTGAAGTATTTCCAAATAAAAACTACATTGAATGTTTTTATTAATCTACATAAATTGGTTTTATTTAAGTTTACATTATAAAACTTTTAGATTAAAGGTATTAATAGCATAGTCACAGGAGACATTACAATCGCATACCACTTGATGAATTTAAGGCTTTGTCAACACTGTTTTTCTATTTAAACAAACTCAGGCAAATCTGTAAATCCCGTGGCCTTAGCCTTGCACACTGTATAACTGCTGAAAGATATAGCTATTGTCTTTTAGAAACAACACAAGCTTGTAACAAATTTCCAACAGATTGCATTTCCGTGCTGCTCGTTCCACAATCCATAGCTTATGCACGTCTTGTGTTTGGTTCTAACGGTTAAATCGTTTTTAATCTCCGAAGCGTGTACCTGGACTCGTGCATCGACAGTGAAGAACCCGCCGCGTTCCGGAACCAAAAGCCCTGGAAACTATTTGCGTTATCCCATATATCAGGATCTGTTTGCTCTTGCTATCAGGTCCTGATGCGGAATCAATATGGCCTAATGCCGCGGATATTACTAGCAAACATGGACTGCAGGCTGGTTTCCATGGGAAATTGCAGATTTCCTTCTGGAGGAACCTTTAATAACTTAATCCCCGAGCTCTGCTAGGCACAGATAGGGAATCCAGCGGGAAATGACAGGTAATAGTATCCCGCGGAAAAAGGTTTAGCTACGTGACGATAAATATTGGCTTTTGCCTTCGATCCCGCCGACACTTGGAACGCGAATGTGAATAAAGGGACGTTTTCTAAATTAGATGGGGTGCTTCTCGAGTTCTAACCTTGGTGAGATGGTAATCACGGTTGTTACATAAAACTTGAGATCCCTTATAGTCATTTTGGTTTCTCTGTTGTTATAGAAACCGTTGTAGATAAGAAAAGAGGATTAGACATGGCATTTCTTACTAATACACGAACGTTGATTATTCTTTCTAGTCTTTTATGACAAAACTGCCGCTGACATTGCAAATTTTTCATAAAACCAATAGTTGCTATGTGTTTCCGACAGTAAATCTATTATGGATCTGATAATGTAAAACTATGTACGAAGTGGTTTCAGGAACATCTTATTCAGATATTCGCTATTCTAATATCCATAGTAAGATAAAAAATTCACATAGAATACTCTAAATGTTAAAACTTCCTAGTAGTATAGGAGTTGCGCAGGAGTCAATAAAAACTCTCCCTCTATATACTGGTCTTTCAAACTTTAAGGGGTGATAGTATTCATAAAAATAAAACAAAAAGTTCCTATGAACACTGGTTCGCTATTGCGCCGTAAGGTAGCTAGATCCCTGAGAAGGGTAATAGAAAAAGAAAGATTTTATTTAATTAAAATAATGCAGATAAAGAAAATCTGGTGCAATTTAGCATCTGAACGCGATTTATTAGATGAAATCGAAAAGAGATGGTATATGGCTCACAAAAGGCTATTTAGAGAAGGGCGGAAGGGCGGGGGGTATTTTAATCATGACTTTTTACAGTTAAAAATTTTGTCAATTCTAGTTGGATGTGCGAAAATGTTAAACTTTTTTATAGATAAACATAAAACAAAGGTGCTCTTATTGGAATCGCTAAACGCAATAGTTTTGGAGAAAATCCAAATTAAAAAGGTTAAAATTTAGGGTCCACGCCAATTGAGCACCAAGCTCTAGATGTAATAAATGTAGACCGGCGAACTGAGCACCAGGCAGATCAGGTACCTTTTCAAAGCGACCCTTTGAGACAGGCGAACTCAGCACTTTGACCTCTGTCCACTTAGTAATGTTAATCTTTTCATTTCAATTTATAATTATTATTAGCACACAATTCAAATTTTAACGATATCATTAAAAACCAATTTGTAACTCGTTTGGTATTGGGAAACCTCATCATCAAAATTATATTTTTCTCCGAAACACATCTATTATTTGCGATAAATTAAATAATATAAATTATGATTTTTCTGAATATACACTGCAATGTAATAACATAATTATTGCTAAATAATTTTTTAAATAAAAGAAGGCCTAGTATGACTTTTTGATTTTTATTTGGCCGAGAAAGATAACTGTTTGCATTAATTCAGCACCTGATAACTTGTTAGTTTGTTAATGAACAAACTAGTAATACAGTGCGCAATTGGCTAATCTAAAGTGCTCAATTGGTCGGTCTCCGTTTGGTCCTTGGTGCTCAATTGGTGTGTCCGGCAACGGTATACATTTTTACCTGGAGTAGTAAAGTGCTCAATTGGTGCCCGTCCAAAATTTAAGAGCGTAATATGCTCAGTTATAATATCACAAGAGCATAAACAATAATCGATTATTTTACTTCCCGACCAACGAGACGTATTCTGCGAAAAATCACGACAGTGCAGCTGGAGTGATTTTTTAAGGAATACGTCGAGTTGGTGAGAAGTAATCGATTATTTTTGATGATCGAGTGATATTCGTTACGATTATATAATGAATGGAAAATTTATTAAACAAGAAAAAATCGTATTATTTTGTAGTAGTATCAAACCTATTAAAATCCCAAGAATAGTACTATAACAACGATGTTCAAAATCATGATTCTAGATTGAATATTTTTAATTGTTGGACCCAGCGAAAAACCAAAACTGTTATATCACGTTGTCAAGCGTATAATCGCCGATCTATACATCGTAACTATGATAAATAGAAATTTTCTGTTGGCTTACTATGTAATGAATTATATAATCATAGCAAAAATGTTGCCTTTACTCTCCATAGGAACTTTTGGTATTATTTTGATAAGTATGCTAAAAGCAGTATGTATTCTGTGGAATTTTAATATGTTTGAAAGGAAGATCATCTGCTTGCATATATTTAATGTTTATTACCAATTTGTTTATGAGTACTATTTCAGCTACACAATATAATCTTATTTTACATTTTTCAATTTATTTCTAATGGATAACGGTTTCAATATGTACATATGTAATTTTATGTTACCCAGAGAGTGTGCTTATAGTTTCAAACAATACCAATAGAATTATGAGTATACTTTTTCTTTGAGTTTTTCACCTGACAGTTTTCACAATATTACAAGCGAGATGAGTGATCGCTTAAAATACAATGATAATACAATTTTGTTCATTTCGGTAATTCGAAAAAAGATTTTTGTTAGCCCCGCTGTCGAGACGTTAAGTTTAAATGGGACATCCCGCACGACTTAGTATTTTTATACTCAGTCGAGGTTACAAATGATCACTACGTATCAAAAACAGGAAGCTGGTTTGCATTTGTAGTGTTCTCGGGCTGAAACTGACTTCAAACAACATAAACAAGAAAATCTAATTTGTTTAACAAATGTATAGACTTTAAGACATATAAAAACAATAAGTAAAACAAAAGAAAATGATATTAAAACTTAGAATGATTGCACATTTCTAAACACAAATATAAACTAACTATGAACAACGTGCGTGCAAAATATTTAAATATTTAAATAGTTGTAGTAGACCTATTGTATCTGTCATAAAAGTACTTAAACTTAAACAATATTAAAAAAATGCAACCAAATAACTGATTTACAAGCGCGAACATTGAAGTACATCACAACATATATATAATACACATATATTGCTGGTAGGGCCTGGAAACTTAAGAAAACATTACGGCGCCGACATAGTCTCACTTAGAGTATAACGCGTCTCGTGCGCATGCGTGAGAGTTCGAACTCCGCCTTTAGAAGCGAATTTTAAACTTGACCACTTCCCCATTGGGCGGACGACGCCGCCGCGCTTGTGCACAGCTCACCGTATACATGAAGGAGTTGGTTGTGTGTCTCACTTCATCGGTGAGTTTTCCACTCATAGCCGCTAGCAATATAGTAAGTATTAGATATATGCATCACAAGTACGGTTCTATACGCGATTGCTTGCATAAAAACCCGGCGGGATTAATGTTCGTAAGTACATTTTATTTAGTTCGGTTTGCATATAGCTGTAACGACCGCTTATAGCTTTAGGCTACAAACATTTTCGGTACAAATTTATCTTCGAATCCTCGAGGCCTACAAATTACAATGTCGCTGATCGGGCTCGTAATCGGATGAAGGCGCCCAAACCTTGAACGACATAACACGTGGAATTTTACCACACACGATGTTGAGGATTCCCTGATTGCTACTGTGCTTCTGCGATGACGACTGACGTCATGGCATCAACAATGGACGTTACGAAATTACGTCGCTGTTTCGCAAATTGTCTATACACGATTTACATACCGTCTGCTGGACACGCAAACGCTGTTTGCTGCACTCAAAACTTTAACACTGTAAGGCTTTCTTAAGCCACTTCTGTTTAACTTACCGTAGGCGATTTCGTACAATGCACTAGGAGTAGGTTACCCGCGTGAAAATGGTAGTTGTATTCTACAGTATGGGTTTTCAGTATTTTTTAAGAAGCCACGTATTACTTGAATGCGCAGATACTACTTATATGTACGTACACATCCCGTTCTCTTCTGCCTTTCGATGTTGAGGCTAATATTATTATGGTTTTGCGTTGATGTGGTTTCTGCTGATAAAACTTCTTCCATCGAATTATGTCCTCTGATGTTGTTTTTGTTCTCGTGCAGGTAATTCCTTTCTGTTTAAGTATTCTGGTCACTTGTTTGGTTTTATGTATGTTTTGGTCGTCCTTTTTCAATATATTTATATAATGATTCTACATTTCACGGTTCTGCTGTTTATGTCTTATTCTATATCGCAGTTGCCAATTACCGAATCTAAGTACTTCTGAGCGTTTTCCTGCTAAATATTGTCATTGCCAAGGTTCAGACTTACTACTTGTTCATTTTCGGATATCTTCATCACTTTTTAACGTTTAGCCTTCATACGTGTAAGTTATCATCCGTCTTTCCAAATATTTAAAGTTCTTCCAATTCATTTCGTTTAGTTTTCCGTTAACAATTTTTAGATATTTTGTCGATTACTAGTATAAATAATAGTACACTCAGTATCCTGTCTTGAATTAGTTGTTGTAAATTCCTTAAACAATAACTGTTCTCCGTTCTCACTAGTTTTTTTATTGCTTCCTCAAGATGTCGAGTAACTTGCCTCTGCTCGGTCTTCCATATTTTTTGCGTGGTTTTCTGTAACCTCTTTTACCTACCGAAGTAGAGGCTGGTGCTTTGTACTCTGGCATCTGGCGCTGTAGTGCTCAACTTGCCCCGATTTCGGGTTACAAAGTTGAAGCGCACCTTTTTGAACTTGCGTAGCAACCATTGTGTTAGGTGTGTACTGGTAACGTGTTGACCTTAGGTGGTATATTGCGTGGTATATTAACAATTGCCTTTTGCAGGTCAATGAAAAAAAGCATATATGCAGATGCGTATTGAAATTCAACTTTTCTTTTCAGGTGGTTCTATGTTACATCTGAAACCACTCTGCGTATTTTTTATTCAATTTGCTACCGCCTTTCTTAGACGTTTCTCCAGAACACTTGGTCGCGACGTAGAGCAACGATGTACCCCTAATTGTCCCGCCTACTACGTTTATTTTTTTATAAAGTGTTATTCCTACTGCAGCAAACATTATGGAAGAATAATAATGAGGACTATATTGCGATTTATTATTCATAACAGTCTTATACCACCAATACAACGTGATTTTATGCCAGCTCGCTCCACAATCACAAATTTGCTCTATTATATAAATTCGTGGAGTGCCTATATCGATATGAAAACTCCAATTGGCGTCATATACTTAGATTTTTCAAAATCATTCGACAGAGTTCCTAAAAACACACTTCTTACCAAAATCGGGAATTCGTGGACAATTACTGCGATGGATATCTGCCTTTTTGACTAAGTGAACTTAGTGCGGGTTGGAAACTATTATGCATCGCCTAAGAACGCGCTGTCAGGCAAGGTTTCGTTTTAGAACCCATATTATTGTTGTTATATTTTTTGGATAACTTCTGCTCACAGTACATTCGCAGATGATTTGAAGTTGTTTGATAACGCTTTACTGTACACCGCTCAACTTTTCTGCCGTTGAAGAATGGTGTTCTAATTGGATTATTTCATTAAATAAAGAAAACTGCTGTGTATTTCGTTTCGGAACCAACGATTCAAAGCATAACTATTATTTTGAAGATGGTAAGCAGATCATAATCCGTCACTCAGATTTTGGAGTTACAACTTCTACTTGGTCATGGTCCGAACACGTTGGTGAAGGCGCTCATAAAGCTAGCAAGCCATTGTACATACCTAGGAAGTGCTTTGAAAAACCTAACTGACAGTTATTCCTTCAATTGTATAAAACATACAAACGCCCTCTGCAGGAATATGCTGTCGTCGTGTTAGAATTCACTCAACGTCAGATGGCCATCTCTCTGTTATCCAAAAGGCTACCATAAGAGACTTGCAGAACACCAACTACCACATTTGTCCTAAAGACGACTTCGTGGTGATATGATATGATTGAGGGACCATTTACTTAAAACTGCCCCTTTAAGACTACTCAGCGCCAAAACTTGGAAAGTGGATCTGTTTGCCAGATGAGATAGTTCGTGCTCCACGTTAAACTCGTCGAAGAAGAGGTAGGATCCGTTTGTTGAAGCTTCAGTGGTGTAGACTGATACGAGTGTTTGAAGAGTATGCGAAGGGCTGTCTACCATGTATTATTTGTTTCTTTGTGTATGCTATTTCTAATTTTAACCTTACTTTAATTAGCTTTTGTTTTGTATTCGTATATGTTTAGTTTAAATTTACAGCGTGTAGTACTAATTTGAGTTTCATTTCTTTTGAGCGTAAGGTCATCCTCTGCCCTTTTTATTATACGTATAACATCAATAACAATAATACTAGTATATGTGGATTATGACGATTTTCCAATCTTTCGGTAAAGTTATTGTAGTCCAAGCCTCTAGCATCAATTTATGCATTAACTGATGTCTTCATTCAGCCATACATTTTAACATATCTACCGTAATTTTTTCGTTTTCCTGGATCTTCCCATTTGCAACCTTTTTATTGTATTAACGACTTTCTTCAAAGTTATGCCCATGTCTTTCTCTGCTTCTAATAATAACTCCATCAAGTGCTAATGCCATATTTTCATTTTTTCATCTTCTCGCTTCTTAGGGCCTTTAGAGATATAAGTATAAAAACCTAACAACCACAGATGCAGTTTGAAACTTTAGCAATGGCCAAAATTACGTAACCAACTAATTTTTGCTATTAATCTCATTTGGCAATAAATATTACCTACAACAATACACCCTCCGACTTCGTTGACTTTCCAATAGTATGGTGACGTTATGTTCTTTCTAAATGTGGTAGAGCATGATTTTCGGTCTTTGTGTTCATCGTAGTTACTGTGCTGCTTCTGGGTTTCTTTAAATACTTTTTTGTATTTGACATATTGAACGACTAAACAATGTTTCACTTCTATTTTTATAATCAGTTTTTTGGTCGTTTTCTTATACGTTGTGTTCCTAGTATTGAGGGTTGATAATTTAATTTTGGTGGACACCTTTTTTTGTGATATCTATCATCAAATATTGATAATTATTCCTAAGCGGAGTTCAAAATATTTGACCATTTGATACTTCTTTTATAGTGATTAATTGTAAATCAAACTTTTTACTTTGTTGTTTCTTTTCTTTATTACACGCACCGAAGAGTTAACCTGTCTGATTCTCAGCGATTCACAAGCTGATACTATTTAATTTGTGCATAAATGTTATCTACTGCATTTATAAAAGGATGCCACCCATGGGACTGCCAGAACAAGAGACTAAGCTAATGAGATTTTAATTTCTTAAAATTAGACACTATGAAACATAAGCCTCTCCTATCTTCTTTTTAAGTTGCTGAATCATAAGTAGTAAAAAGATTATGATAATGTGAAAGCGTTGCTTAATGCAGCCCCAACCCTGCTTAAAAGCATTGTAAGCCAATTAGGCGGAAACGTCGTTTTATGTCGACTTGGAGGTGCTTTCCATATACATCCAGTTGATTAAAACCTGCATAGGTATAAATATTTTGATGAACATCAGACCTTTACGGTGCTGCCACTAATGCTGACGTTATTAGGTTACGAATTCAAATGCTATTGAGGAGTTTTTCCAATATTATATTTTTCCCTAGATTTTCGATTAATGTATTTTTGTGCTTTGAATAATTAATGGAAGGGTGTAATTATTTTTAACTACGGTCTATATATCAGTCATTACTAACGTTTGGCATTTTTGCGAAACAATTTTGCTACCATTAGTACATGCCGGTTGTAGGATTGGTCCCACATGCAATTTGGTAGTCAATTAATTCAATTATAATTCCGCCATAAATAATTGCTCTGAATTTATGCTCTCCATATTTTAATTTAAATCCAATTAAACATGTACTCAGAGAGAACTGATAAGGCTCGCCCACGGAAAACTAGGCTTCAGTAGAAGCCGTCCAGAAGCCTATCAGATATGTAACTGATAGCAATAGTGGCTGTAAGTAACCGAGTCTGTCCATGTCGAAGTAACGATGCTGCATTCTTATCGCATAAACGGGTCAATGATAAAGCAAGTATCGACCTACGGAGCATCAAAGATACGGTTGTTAGTTGGAGGCACGTAACCGGATATGTTCGTAACGAAAGCGCTACCGGAAGTGGAGCTATCTTATCAAAGAACACTAAATTCCATTCCCCCTTTAAATACGTTCCACAGATTTCGTGTGCTCCAGGATTAATAACAAAAGCTGGAAACTTCTCAATGAGGGCCTTAAATGCGTAACCAGGCACCCTTTTTCAACGGGAATAAGTGAGTTTTGCTGTTGCGGCTTGTTCACGTTGTTTGTTTCATCTTCGTGTGCGATTTAGCTAGTATGAGATTGGGGTTTTGACGCATTCTATTTTATGCTGTCTTAGAGGCCTCCTCCTAGTTAAAATTCGCATCAGCATACATTTTGCAACTTACCTTTCTTATATTACGAAAGAGCATTTTTATGCGGTTTAATTTTTGCATTTGCCTTAGTTTATATTTTTGAATCTCTTAATTCAACATTTTTTTTTAAATTATGGGATAAGAATGCTTCTAAACAAGTACCATACCGCTACTCGGAAATCAACACAGCTGTGTATTTAGGGGCAGACAAATAACTATTGCAATATAAAGCTAAATAGATTTTCCAGAATATAATACATAATAATAATAATAATAATAGTACTCAGGAATACGATTTTCGTATAAGGATATTGTGTCATTATTTGCCTAAAACACAGAGCCCCCTGTAACTTTAGTGCTGACATCAACTTAAAACAATATGCACAATAAAAGCCAATTTGTTCACACAAATAAGCAAAGATATATTGATCTTTTAAATGCACACATAAAACAATAAAGAAATTGGGATTAACCCTTAGAACCCTTACAAATACATTTATATTTAAACAACATTAAAAAAGACACCAAAATAACTGTCTTTAATACGCAAATATTCTGTTGCATACAAGTCCGTCTTCGTTCGATATTTCGCCGCGTCTCGCACTGTAATCAGATACACACGCTTTCACGCACGTTCACGCGTTTAAACACTGGAGTCACAACGCGCCAATGTTCACCTGGTTTTGAGACGTAATATGATGCAATCCACTGTTTGTGCAGATCCAAAAGGTGAAAACCACGAACGTTTAATAATTGCGGTAGGTAAATAATCAAATACGCTGCTTTACACCTGGTGCGGGCTTCTCCACGATGTTAAGCTCGGTACTGACTTGAGCATTTTTACGCGCACGAACGGTTTGCGCGTAAAATTGCTCTAATCAGTACCAGCCCGAATTTGCGTGCGCGTACGCGGCAACACGCACGAACGCAATCCATCGCTTGTCGGTTTAATAGCTCGGTACTGACTTGAGCATTTTTACGCGCACGAACAGCTTACGAGCACACACGTTCGTGCGCGTAAAAATGCTCAAGACAGTACCGAGCTTTAAAGACGAAGCTCTCGGTGTTGGTTGTTGTTTACTTCAAGGGGCGGCATTACCTTGCTCGGCGATGCTTTCCACTTGTATTAAACTGGATGTTTTAGAGCTCGCAGAACTACGCTGAGACTTGACTTGGAGTAATCTCTTGAAGTCGGGGCGCTATTCCAGCGCCCTGCACTAAATATACTTACTGGGCGTTGGCGAAGTTCGGCAACGTGAATAAGTAACTGCCCACATCAAGTTTCGCACCACGAATGAATCTTTGCAAGCTCAAAAACGCACTTCCGGCAACGCTTAAATACATCGCACACTAAGAATTACGCTGTTTACAGGTGACGGAACTCCACACGCTGACGGCAGTTCAAAACTTAAATACATTTACTTACTAGTGACTATTACAATACACAAACGTACAAATTGGCTGTATATCGCACGATTATTAATTACTGTAATTGAGCTCATGTGGACCGAGGTCAGGTCCCGTTTCATGGTGCTTTTAATTTAGATTTAATAGTGATAAATTTGGAAAACAATAAACTTATCAATTTAAATAAATCATATACATATTGCAAGTAATATTTGCAGTTATTACAATGTTAACAGAGCTGTAACACTCAATTTAAAAGAAAAGCGTTGGTGCAGTGTAAATTATATAAGACTTTCTATTTGAGAGTACATCTTTTCCAAATGTCAGTTTAACGAGGGGACAATAAAAAAGCTACTAGCGTAAAGGTACTTTTTCATTCAAATTCAGACATTTTATGAGTAGTATCAAAAGTCATAAGCATGGGGTTCTGTCATCTGTAAACAGCGTAATTCTTAGTGTGCGATTTATTTGAGCATTGCCGGAAGTGAGTGTTTTGAGCATGCGGAATAACGCACTTTAATAGTTTCAAGATGGTGTTTAAAAAGGAGATGTCTCTGTTTTTCTTGTCTTGTATACCCTTTCTAAAAATAGTGGTATTGTAATGGTCAACTGTCACGCTGTAGGTCCTCTACCTTCCATAGACATATTGCTAATTTGAAAAAAGTAGTTTTTATCTTTCTGCTGATTTTATATGATATTCCCTACCTTCTTTTATATTCCATATTTTCAGTAACTGTTTCCCATTACCTTTCTTTGATTACTTTTTATTTCTAAATTTACTCTGTTTCTAATTTCCACTTATACTGCACGTACTTCTGGTGTTGGTGTACTTCTGTACTTTAAATACGTTTCTCGTTTCTCATGTGGTAGCTTTACTTTTGGCGCATACTAAGGTGGTGTTTATAGTATACTACGATACGTGAGCAGTAAGTACATTTTACTATGTCGTGAAAAAACGAGATTCGAATGGTCGAGTTTTTTTTTACTTTCCGGACCTTTAACAAGCACTTAAAGATCGAGTATCGTATAATATTTTTCACGTGGTTGATGAACCAGTCAGGTGTCGTAAGATCAACATGCTTGATCTATCAACGACGCTGGTAAGCATATGAAAAAATACAATCGTGCTAAAAAGTTTATATTATTTCGGCACAACCTGCCGAAGTAGTGTTTTCGATGTCCACTATTTTTACAAGTGTACAATTTTTGTGGTAACCGCTCAATCAATTGCGACCAACCCAAAATTATATGAAAGGTATTTCCGCTACCGATATTGATAAATCGCTGACTCGATTTTAAACCGATATCGCTCGTCTAGGCTTGACAATTATTAGTTCTCGTCTCCTTTGCGAGTTCCCTTTTGCTGAAGTTGTCGCACGTATAGCGGGATCATGTATATATCATAATATGATAATGGCCATACCACAGTTAAAACACCGTTTCAACAGTTTACGCATGGCAAAAACCGCTCCATGCCAACAGTGTGCCGAAGTATGATAAGGAACTTGCACATCCTTATCTTGTTAATTTTACGTTTTCCCAGCGCTTCAAATGCTGATTTTTTCATGCTTTTTCTGTTGGGCCAGCTTTATCAAGCTGGTGTGTTACTGGAATCGTGTCTGATATACCGGGTGACAATGAGATTCGGGCCATGCTTATATCTTCTTTATTTATGAATGGATTTGGATAAAATTTTATACCAAGATACTATACATATTTTCTGATTGGCCGATACATATAGTCAAAATGGCTAACTTCCGGTTTTACCGGAAATTATACCAACTTTGATTTTTTAAATGGAATACCCTGTATATTTTGTGTTTTTCTGAATCTACGACTCAAATTACATACAACAGTGTTACCAAATTTGCTTAGGTATTATTAGTTATTACATAAAAATATTTTACAATTAATTTTCAGTTTCAGAGATAAAGTAGTGCATAATGCATATCGTTAGATTGGTAATTGCATTTTCTATCTAATGGCAAGATGGCTCTTAGTAGGTGCCATTTAAAAAAAGTGACTTTTTCTTAAAAAACGAGCTTAACAAACTATATTCATTTATTAAAGGTTTGTTATTGACCTTATTGATAAAATAGCTATTATTAAGAGTTGCTAGAGTCAATTAGAATAGATTTTTCCAAGTGAAGGCCTTCTATGGTACAAAATGAAAACTAAAAAAATCATTTTTTTTGTTTAAAAAAATTGAAATTTGACAAGACTATTATATGTAATTTGACTCGTAGATTCAGAAAAACTTAACATATACAGGATGTTCCATTTAAAAAATCAAAGTTATTATCATTTCCCGTAAAACCGGAAGTCAACCATTTTGACTATATCTATCGGCCAAACAGAAATTATGTCTAGTATCTTGGTATAAAATTTTATCCAAATCTATTCATAAATAAAGAAGATATAAGCATGGCCCTAGTCTCATTGTCACCCGGTAGATACTTTGTGGTGCCGTCTACTATAAGGTCAGTCGTCTTTTCTACGAAGATGGACATAGTTGTATGTTTAATTCATAACTCATTTAGGGCGCAAAATTTTATTAGTTTCTCTTCATCTTCATTGGTTCATTATTTCGCTGTTCAATTTGAGGTATTACTATATCTTCTTGCATTTAGATCACTTATTATAACGTTGTTATGGTCTCTTGGGAGATTAGGATATAATTATGTCCTGCAGCATCTCATAGAATTATATTTTCTCTTGTTTTGATTTGACTCTATCTAGAGCGTACACACTTATTATGTTTTTTCAAATTTAATTATATTTTCTCGTTTATATACTTAATGCATTATATTATATTAAATAAATAGATAATCACCACGCATGCGCGTTCCTTTCCCTTTCTCTTAGTTTCATCTTTGATCTGTGCTTTGGCAGTCTTATTATTATTTCATGTTCTTTTGTATTCTCGTAGAGTCTCAGTATATTTTATTTTTCCAATTACTAATTTTGTCCCTGAGGTTGTCGTATCATGATTCTTTCGATTTCAAGGCATAATCCGCATAGTTTGAGCATATTTATAGTGTTACATCCACCAGTAGGTTTTTAATCGGTTTGAAAATATATAAATCCGTGTATATTCTATTTGTTATAAAGCAAAAAGTACAGGCACCTAGATATAATTTTAGTAATCGCTGATAGTATTTCATAAACAAATAATTCGTAGACATTTATAACGATTACTTTTATTTAAATAGGAAAAAATGCGGGAGTTAAAACCTTAATTAACAGGTTCAATAGGTGCTCCATCTTGTTGCAAATCGTCATATTTTCTTATATTTTAAAGGTTAATACTGTCGATATATGCACGAAAAGTTTTTTTTTAAATAAAAAAACGATTAACAGAAATTTTCTTATTTGTGTATACAATACCAAAAAAAAAAATTACAATTTTAATGCCCCTGCTGCTTATAATAGTAATTAGTTTTTTTTCTATAGCAAATGTTAAAGTGTGCTTTAATCGACTCAAAACAAAAGGTCAAGTGTTACTTTAACAGCAAGGGTAGATAAAGTAGCACTTTAACATCAAGGGTAGATAAATTTAATTTTCAAACTTTTATTTAAATTAAATTTTACAGCTTCGTATTATCCTAGCAACCTAATCTAGCTACTGGGATTTTAAAATGTGATTGACTTTCCTTATTTTCTTATGAAATTGTTAAAGTTCTTGCTATAGAAAAAAAAATATTAGACACCACGATAAAGTTATTACTATCCACTCTTGAATCATTAACGTCTCGACTTCGTCTCGCCGTTAAACGATTCACTCGTGGATAAAATTTAACTTGATCGTCTTGTATAATCAATTACTATTATCTAACACTGAATCATACATTTCTAATATTACACTGCTGGCTATATGCCAGTATAACATCATCCAAGTTAAGACTTACCTGTAAAAACGACTTTAAAAACTGACTAAATAAAGGAATTTCTTTGATTTACAGTGAGCTGTTAAGGTTACTTTGTCCAATTATGCTAATTCTGCAACTGTTGTACTAAGTAACCTCTACACCTACATTTTTATACCACTAGATGACCAATTATATAAAATCGAACCGTGTTAGAGGATTTCCGCATGTAAATTGGTGTCAAAAAAGAAATATTAGCAACGCTGCATTTTTAGGTTAAAAAAGTAGGCAAAAATTTCTCCATATAACACCTACCAATCGTTTATCGTGTAAGTACTACGATTTATTTTTTTAAATACCAGACATTCTGCTTTGAAAGAGATGTTAATAGATTTTCTCAACCCAGTTAAGGAAACAGTAACATCCAATTCAACACGAACTGCTACTAGCACAAACGGAAGCAACGTGAGACAAATTGCAAAGGAGCAATTTGGTCAACGACTGCGACAAAAAGTTTGCTGAACCGCTAAAAATTTCGCCAATGTCTGCTACCGGATACTACCATCACGTCCCACTATCGAGCTTCCGGTGCCCATTTATTTATTTCGAGCAAATTTGAAGACTCCCGCGGAGTGGTCGTTTGTGCATCGAATTTATCATCCCATTTATCTGCTCCGAGGACGCATTAAAATGAAAAACGGGGGCGCTGGTAATGTTAATTAATTTACCTTGTAAATTTCCGTAATTAAGGGTCGAACACGCACAGGCCTCATGCGGAAGGACCGGAGCAATTGGTTTTTTAAGCTCCGGGTTGACATCTTCGAAAGTCGTCGCAGGAATGGGGCCGGGGTACGCGGTTAACTTTTGGTCGTAAGATATTTATAGGCTAAATTATTTGTTTGGTCGCAACATTCAACAAATATTGCTAAATGGCACGCCATACAATTAAGTCTCGCTGCAGTAGCGGGGAGAGAGAGCCAATAATAGCGGCTCTGATTTATTTGAAGACAGATTTGAGCTGTCTTACTAAATCAAAGTAATTTATAACTGCCGAATAAAAGTGAGTTTATGCCAAGAGGGTAATTAATAATAGTGAAGTATTCATAGGCGGTGACTGATATTTAACTTTAATAGATACTTACTGGATTAACATGTAACTTTTTCATTGGTACTTCAAAAATGTGCAGCTGGAACTTGCCCATTTTATAAATTTGAAACTGTCGGTTTTCCAGTATAGATATCGCAAAGAATTTAAATAATTTAATTTTCCAGAATCCCCTTATAAGAAGGAATTGCAATAAATTTTCAACATAGAAATTACCACAAATTTCTTATCTCTCTCCTACCCCCGAAAAATACGAGTTTTTGTTATTTATTTAGATTTAAAGAAACACTAATCACATTAACAGCCCGTAATTTTTCTACATAACTTCCTTCACCACTCACACACACTTAGGTATTCATTTAATCTCTAAGAATTAAAATCCTTCGGCAACCTCCAGTATATTGCTCAACAGTTTCTTTGCATGCTCTATCAGATGCAAAACGCTTTATAATGTGATACTTTGTAATCTTTTCAATCAAAATCAATCTGATAGGGGGAGACCATCGCTATAGGGTAGATGTCTTAACTCTATTAACACACGGTCAATGGTTATCTGCTGAACCTTATTTCTCTTAGGAACCCGATAATTATTGCTCTGCAGCAACAGGTTTTCTGCGACTAAGAATCCAAACGTTTTTGCTCCAGAGTACCCGCTTTTTAAATTATAGATTGTGTTTTCATATGCCTCTCTGTTTATGGTGGAGTTTCCATATAACACTATATTCAATAGCCAATGTTCTTCCAGCATTCCAAAAAACTGTTTCCATAAGTTTCTTTCTAGAGAATTACGAGAACCTTTATGAAACCACTGCATTGATTCGTGTTTAGGGGGAGGATCCTAATGACGTACCCCAGCTCTATTTCTGGTTCTAATTTGAGAAAAAAATATATTGTTCTCCAGCGCAACCAAATTCTCTTGAGAAATTGATTTTCTTCTTGCTCATATGTGAACAAACTGAGATGACACTACGCAAAAACGTTTTTCATGTCCAAGTCGTGGTGCAAAATTTTCCAGCAGCCCAGGAAATCATAAACGCGAAAACTTCAGATCGACTAGCTGTCCAGCCTAAATCAGCGGTTTAGTGGCTAGTGGTGTCATAAACTGAATAATTACTGTCGCGAGTGACGAATTGCAGTCACAGTTGCAATATAATAGCACTCAAATCTCGGCGATCTGATGCTATCTGCTAACAGCTGGGGTTCGGCGAACATTATGCAGGGAGCGCTAAACCCTTTAGGGACAACATAGAACGGCTGCTCAAACACCGAACCATTCTACTCCAGTATATTATTCAGTGTCATTCATTCGGCTTACGAAATTTGGGTTTCCGTGTCTACAAGTCGTCTAGCACGTTTCGAAGTCCGCATTTTCGTTCAGAGCCCTGTCTAAATATCAGAACGCGTTTTAATATTACCACAAATAGTTGTTTCATCCGCACTATATATGTGTATTTGTGTATCATCCTACTTGTATGTATATATTTATGTGCGTTAAAATAAATATATAGTTGTGGTTTTCTAATCAGTTTTATCATTTCTAAATACCGGTATCAATATCCTCGTCCTTGAACCAGTAAGTAGCAACTAAACTACTAGGTTTTTCTGAAGTAATTTTAATTTAATTACTCACATGTCAGTTGGTTTTCGTTTATGAAATTTAGTGTGTAAAACGCGCTCCTTCAAAGCATTTGTTACAGAAAAACGAAAAATTGTATCAATTTGAAATATAATTAAAAAAAAATAGATTACTTTGCCCATCTTACTCTATAAATATATATAAATCAACATATTTGTTTTTAATTAAAAAGTAACTACGGATGTATCTTATCTGTATTTTCATTATGTTCAATATGTTTTTTAATGGACTTACTTTACCTGTGTACGTTTAGTACGTTTGTTTGTGACTTTCGGACTTCTGTTTTTAACACCTATGATTTATCACATCTTTGAGCTAGTTTTTTACTTGTGTTTTTTAAATAGGTGTACATTAAGGAAACCTCATTATTGTGTCATTTGTTAGATGTACGCTTCGCGACTTTGCTCATAAAGTATTAAATCCGCTTTAACCAAGCAGCATTATATATTTCACCTTCATATTTTAGTTTTTTCTCATTTTGATCGACGGTTGAAATTTATCAAAGCTGGCTTTGTACAGCTTTGAAAAATGGGCCGCGTCATCGGGCTTCATACATTAAATTTCTCCCGACATTGCCTTGTATCACTCCATCGTTTACTTGTTCGGGATGTTTCAGTTTAGGAATTGTTTTCCATTTTTATCAAATCTAATTTGTAGTTCCGACGCCTGAACCCCCTTCTGTTTCGAAGCAGAGTGGTTTTGTAAGATTGTCGTTTGAAAGGCTTGTCTTAGTGCCTGCCGTCCGCGAAGGTTTACATCATTCAAAGTGGATCTGTTAAGTAGGTTAATCATGTTATGGTTTTTATTGTGTGTGATGACATGGTTTGCCTGTAATTAATTGAACGCTTTTTGTTTGTGGTGCTACTTTATCTAGTTAAACAACTCTCCACGGCAACATCAGAATAAAAAGGCATATATGCTCATGGATCTTTTCATGGGAATGTGATTACTTGAGTAGCCACAGATTTGTAATTTTTAGGTTTTTTGTTCTGTACAATCCAATTAGATTATAGTATAGTAGTCGAAGCGTTTTCTATTGCAATAGACTATTTTTGGAGTCGCTGCCCCAATTTTTCGGAAAACAATGCCGTGGCTAATGGAAATTATAAATAGAACTCATACCGTAAATCTGCCACGTAATAAATAAGGTGTATAAAAATTCCTGCTGAAAAACAATTCGTTTAAGTTAATATTTTCAATTTCTTAAACGTTTGATTTATTTAATTTCCAATTTTTAAGTTTACTCAACATTTTAATATTGAAACTTTTGTTAATTATAGCACTGTATTATAATTTTTACCTCCTGATCAGTTGAGCCTCGGATTTTTCTTCCCAGAAATTTGATAATATTGGCCAGAAATGTTGTATCAGTCTATCCTCTGGTATATTTGGTAGATTTCCTTCTTTGGCAACATAAGAGATACTTTTGTTATTTAACCACTTAAATACTGGCTGTTTTTAAATTCGACTAGATAAAGTATCTCTTTTATGTGTAGCAATGATCCATTTCTCCAATTTAGTTAAACATTATCGTATATGTACCTTATTGGCATTAAGTGTTTATGGGGAAGGATATACTATTCAAGATAAGAAAAACTGGGACACTTAATATGTTCTGTTGTGAATGTGACTGCTTTAATATGTATAGTTGCTAGGCATTTTTAACATAATTGTCAACTTCTTAAGACGTTGCTAGGAAAAAATTGTTATAGTATCGAGAGATAAAAAAAACTGAGCTCAGCGGCCTGTGGAAATTCAAACATATGGATAATATGTTTGTGGTAGTGTAAGTCTATGTCAAATTCGATGTTATTAGGTTAGGTTTTCCGTCAGTTTTGACACAAACATAACCTGATAACCTCGAATTTGACATTGACTTGCAGTGCCACCAACATATTATTCATGTTTGAATTTCCACAGCCTGCTGAGGATCAGTTTTTGTGTGATCTCTCGATATGTAACTGTTTAAAGCCTAGTTTAAGCTAATCAAATAATGCTAAAATCTCTCAAGGCTCGTCTCAACTTTTTTTGTCTTGCATAGTGTATGTATCACAATGATATGAATATTTTCGTAGGTTGTAATGTAAAATTAAATAAAAACATCCTAGCAAGTATTATTAAACTTTATAAACTAATTCAAATACATTTGCTTTCAAATTCAATATTTGGGTTCTTTTATAATACCTGCTCAACAAAATTAGGGTAACACTTTTTTAGCCGTGCAATCATTTTCATATTAAAGACAGACGCAAGTACCAACTTTCGTATATTGTTTTTTTAACATTACTTAACAAGATACAAACAACAAATATTCTGTAATTTAACGGTTTTCTTGAGTACCATCAAACTATTGAGAAGACTACCAAAATCAAAATGTGTTTAATCACTTAAAATGTAATGGAAATTCTGTTAGCGCCCGAATACTGAGTTTTAGTAGCGTGTGTGCCTTCAATTAGCATCAATGATAACCTGGAATCGTCGAGGCATGTTGCGAATAAGACGTCTTAACATGTCTTGTGGTAAATTTCGCTATTCTTCCACAAGGCCCTCAGCCAACCCCCGAAGAGCCTGAGGAGCAGCAGGATGCTTCCTAATACGCTTGTCGAGTAAATCCCAAACGTGTTCGATGAGATTTAAGTTTGGACTCATGGCTGGCCACCCCATCACTTGGATTTCTTGTTCGTGGAGGAAGTATGTTGTTAAATTTGTGATATGTACTCTACAATTATCCTGTTGTAGGATGTAGCTTTCGCCGAAATTGTTCGCAAATGCCACAACATGCTATTGAAAAATCGTCTCAACATAAATTTGTGCGTTGAGACGTTTTGGAACGACAACCAAGTTGGTGCGACCGTCTATACTGATGCCACCCTATACCATGACCAATCCAGCTCCGAATCGGTCCACTTCCTGTATACACGCCGCAGTGTATCGCTCTTCAGGACGTCTAGACACTCGTATAAGCCGTATACGACCATCGCAACGAGTTACACAAAACCGTCACTCGTCAGTAAAAAGCACAGACCTCCAGTGTCGAAGTTGCCATTGCACATGTTCGCGAGCGAAGTTTAGACGAATAACTGTGTGATCCCTGGACAAGCGAGGAGCTTGCACATGCCTGCGAGAAGTCAGATTGACTTCTTTGAGTTGTCTTCTAACCGTCTCATTGGAAATTGTGACACCAGTGGCATTTTGGGGTAGATTTTGTAGCTCACGAGCAATAGCAGTTCGTCGGCGAAGACAAGAATTAACAATATACCGGTCGTCGGGAGGGGTAGTTTTTCTTTCACGGTCTTGTCCAGTTCTCCTGGAATATCTACCCGTTTATCGGTACCCATTCCACGCTCTGCAGATAACAGATATAGTCGACTGCAGATAACAGATATAGTCGACTGGAGCTGGTTTGCTACATACCGCATAGATCGACCATCACCAAGCAAAGCAACAGCCATCGCGACTTCAATGTTACTTTAATAACGCATTTTGGGCTCGGAAGCAGTGAAAAAGTTTTTGTGGTCAAAAACCACTTTGTTTTGAGATGTTCTTTACATTTTGGCATTTACGAAGAAAATGAGCAAACGAATCACCGTAATTCTTTTTGAACTTTGCCAATACAAGTCTAGAGAATAATGTAACAAGAAAACATCCTGCTTCCATGATTTTCTAGAAAACTTATAAGCGTCCAAAAAAGTGTTTCCCTAATTTTGTTGAGAAGTGTAATTGTAAAAACTAAAAGCTTTGAATAATACGCATTTAACTACTGGGATCGCTTCTATGCTGAAATTATAGCTAACCCAAATATGGCGTTCTAACCTAACCAATTGCGTCATACAAACTCACTTTGCTTCGAGAAACAGTTCAGTTTTACGTCATTACAAGTTCCCTAGGTGACAACAAAAGCGTAAGTAAATAGACGCCACAAAACAAAACACTCAAGGAGGTCTTGCTGGAAGTTGATATAAAAGAGGCGCCACTTCACAATTTTAAGAATAATGCTTTCTATAATCACTTTCCTGACCTGTTCTGCTGCTCCTGCAAAGGATAATAGGGTTCCAAAGAACCCCTCAGTAAATCCCACGTCGCTGCAGGCCCCTGCGCTGAATAACATTGCTGTAATGATCCACACACCTTGCTTGATTGCCTCTCGAAACTTTCTCGGCTCCTACTCTGCACCACTCCATCTTTTGTCCCATCCTAGGGCTCCAAACTGCTCCAGGACAAACCGCTGACTTGTTCACACTCGCCTCAGACTTCAATTACGCTGCCTGCTCGTCCAAAAACTGCCTCGGAAACACCAACTACTGCTCGACCAACTTCGAAGCACTATTTTGCTCTTGGTAATTTACGAAGACTTGCCCTAAGTTGGTGTTTTGGACGTGGATTTAAATCTTCCAACTGTTTTTGCTCAACTTGCGAAATTTACGTTTCCTCAGTAAACCTTTTGGCTTACCCTTATGAAACCGTGAAATTATATTATAACGTAACTATAACCTTCTTGTACAAAGTGAACCATATTCTCAAACATTTTAGTTTGGTAAAACCACTTGTTCACTGATATGCATCGTCACCTTTTCAGGAAAACTATTTTCAAAATGACAAGTAACAACAAACTAATATCCCTACGTAACATTTGCTTTAAAGGTGATTATTACAATTATTGAAACGAAATGTGTGCATTTACGAAGACTAACAACTGGCGATTTACCATTCAATTGTGATTTCAACGAATATAAAATTCTTAACTGTATTGCCAATTTTTACAAATTTTGCATTTTCTTCGCAACCGTTCAATCACTAAGACGAACCCAAAATTATATAAAAGGTATTATGAAACTATTTACATAAATTTTGTGAAGACAAACTGCTTTGGCGATGAAAGAAAAGTCGAAAATTTAATAAATGTCGAGTATGTGACGTCGGTTGGATGTAAATGTGATAACTGAAGAACGACATAATTGAAAATGAAAAGCATGCGGGTAAGATTGGTCGCTTTTCTTTGTATGTGATTGTCGATTTGTATTCGGGCCAACAGTAATAGACATTAATCGTTCGCGTAACTACCTTATCAAGAGTGGTGTAGTACTACACTGCTAGACTGTCCAGCTTAGGGTTCAAAGCTCATTCCCGGTCAGATTATTTTTAAGTTGTTGAAAGATACCAATGCCAATTTCTATCCCTTGTTAACTTTGAATCGTAAATGCCAGATTATCGGCGCTCTTCGTCGCATCCGCACTCTCCGTTAACGGTATTAATAAATGTTCAACTCAATTTTAAACCGATTTCCTCCGTCTAGGTTTCGCAATACTTATTTCCCGTTTCCTTTGCTAATTCTCTTTAGCCGAACGTCGCACACGTGGCGCTACCATGTATGTAACATAATATTATAACCAACATACCACACTGAAAGCACTGTTTCAACAGATTACGGCGACTAGATGTCTCATAAGGATCGGAATCCCCAAAGAGCGCATATGCCAAAGTATTGATAAGATTTCAAAAAATGTCTCCAACGCCTGTATCAATAGATTAAATTATAATTAGCAGCGTTACAAATCTTTGGGCGTCATAGTATTCAAGAAGATAAACAAAATAGTTTCGATAGACACGGGTTCGAAACCGTCTTTTAAGATGGCTACAGCACTAGGAAGGGTAGTAGTAAAACATTGCTTTTATTTGATTAAAATACGAGGGCTGTTTGATAAAAAAGGTACTATCAAACGAATTTTTTGAGACCTTTAAAAAAACTCTCCACTTGTAGTTTCAGCTCTTCGTTATCATAAAAAATTCTCAAATGCCTGAATAGAAAATATTCCCAGGGGGGCAAATATGGATATGCAGTGGGTTATTTATCTCGTCTAAATCTTTCATCGAAACAACTACAACCTTGTGTACGGGTGTATTATCACGCAAAAGTTTTTTTTTTCCTTTTTCAAGGCGATTTTATTTGATAGAGTTCTGCACTTTTCTCAAAAGTTTGCTGTAATAAACCGCTGTTACTGCATTCGTATGGGGAATGTAACCTATAAACAAAATTCCTTTACAGTTACAGAAAATCGCGGCCGTCCTTTGCCCGCCGATGGTTAAACATTGAATTTCTTTGGTGTTGGAGTGTTTGTATTCTCACTGCGTGGATTCTTGTTTACTCTCAGGGTTAAAGTGACTAATCCACGTTTCATCTCCGGTTACAATTCTCACAAAAAAATCCTCTTCTTCTCCTTCATAGGCATCCAACATTCAGGGCACCCGTCTTGCGCTCATTTTTGACGTCCGTAAATGTTCGTGAATTATGGTGAAAACTCATTCTACACTAATGTTTAAAGTTTCAGCTATCTGACGAATTCTAATTCGTCGATCTTTAAATATTAAATTTTCTATTTTTTTCCCTGCAGCTGTAACCCAGTGCACTGCGAGAGTCATCTTCTAATGACGTCCTACCCCACTTAAATTGTTTGAACCAAAATGTAATAGTTTTGTAAAATTGTGCAAATTTACTGTAAACAACAGACATTGTAGCTTGTATCATGTAATTTCCGCGATGTTCGATTTACGAATACACAGTAACTTAAAAAATATAACTTCGCCACTAACAAGATTATATGAATGACGCCTGGAAAATATTTTTTTACACCTCAAGGAATAAACATAAAAATGTGTTTTAAATTTCATGGCCAGCTTGATAGTCTGGTAGCTTAGATATCACACGTTCCTTGTAATATGAAATTTGGCATATGTTCTAGGTTTTTATGTTAAAAAGGGGGGTAGAGAGTATTTCTCATCATACATAGCTTCTTAGTCGGTTATAGTTAGCTATTCGGAAAGCTTAGCTTTTTGTACATTAAAAATGATTTTTTGTTTGATCTCGTTGAGAGCAGTAGTTTTATAGAAAATCGAGTATAACGAATGAAGTGCACTTAAACGGCAAGTTGGCACGTAACTGGAGACAAAAGCGATTCTGTGTAGTTTTTTTAGTCGTAAAAATCTTCCTTTTATAGAAAATTAATTAAAAGCGCCATAAATAAGTTTTGAACAGAATGGGTTTCATTTGAACTTTATGTCTACTTGAGGAATAGTATATATCAAATTCGCTCCTTTATAGTGTTCGTTTTTCTGTCTAAATTCTAAAACTACTGTATTTTACATAGAGTAAAAGGAAGCGTTGCGCATTGCGGTCGTTGAAGAGATGTATGCACATCGGGTACAGCAAATCACCTGTAATTTACTTCGGCTTCACTCACTAGGCAGATTTACGTTTCGAGCCGCGACTATGATTAAATCCTCGGAAATAGAAGCGCAGGCATGCCAGCGCGTTGTTCCAAACTAGAATTTAAAATTCCATTATAGTAAATAAACAGCATTTAATGGAGCTGCACGAATCGCGGCATCCGTCCCGGCGATGCGCGAAATGCTTTCCAATTCTGAAGGCACTTTTCCAGCACGTTCAGCCATGGCGGAAATCTAAACTTGCAGACGGCCTTAATTTCAATGCTCCCCGTTATTAAATATTCCGACCGCATTTGGATGATCCCGTTCCGGCTCTGTAATATGAATTTCATGCGGTGCTCCAGACTGTCGACCTGGATAGCGCGCATAGCGATGCAATCGTTCGAAAAATTCCCTGCAGGAACGTGGAAAAGCCGCTCCAGCTGTTTAACGTTTGCAGCTAAGCACCGTTTCGACGCATCTGGCTTAAATTGTTGAAAGGATGCAGAATGGCTATCGTTTTTTTAAGTGTTGTCGATTTAGTTTGACCTGCTCAGGGCATTGGGTTTTATCCTGGAGGACGCGACTATGTAAGCCCTGGAGCGGAAGAACAGGACAATGAGTATATGGGTGAGTTGGGCGTGGAAGTTCGATATAGTGCAAGACCGAGTTTAAACTGCAGCAGCCAGTATTGATCAAACCGCTACATGCTCTATATACAGATTCAACTTTACACAGCAGAAGACCCGGCAAAAGCTCCGAGCCTCAAAGAAGTAACCTCACAATGCTTAAAAGCTTCGAGATATCAGCACTCTTGTTCCTGGCTAGCCCGACGAAGTTTCAGAGTTCAGAAAATATGAATAGAATGAATGTAATGAAAGAAAACCACTGACGAACTACCGAAGTTTCTACGTTCCAGCAGCCCTAACCTGCACCACTGCTGAATGTTAAGTTGGGTAACAAAATCATCCCGCGGCAGCGAGCTGCATATTAATTAGCTGTCTGGCATGCAAATACAAATTAGGATATGGCACTCCAAATTAGTTGAACCGCGGTCATTGTTCGAAACCACAAATCCAAGCTGTAGTAATGTTGTTTTATAAACAGCAACACATTTCACCACCATGTTTAAAGTAATTTTAACAAATATATTGTAAATACCTACTCTCAAGCTAGTGTTAATAATCAAAAAATAGAAAATATAAAACTTTGATGCCAGAAATGAAATTTGAATTCCTTTATTGAGCCCTGTCTAGGTGCTCACCAGTAAATTTTAGGTGAAAATCGTACGACTCTCATTAATGACCAATAGAAAAATTAGTTCAGGAGTCGTAACCAAGACAACTAAAAAATTTCTTGGAAATTTTTTGTAGGTAGACATTACTTCTTTTTAGGGTTTGTGTCGTTACGATTTTCTTACCGAATCTCCATTCGAGCATTAATTCATATCCGGAAATTATTTTTCGTGCATTCAACAACGTCCTAATTTGCCCTCGCGTCCCGCTCGGGCAAATTAATACGACGTTGTTGGAACGCACTCAAAAAAATTTCCGGAAAGAATTCATGCTCTTATGAGATTATATGTGAAAATTTTGTTTAAAAGTTTTTAACAAAATAGAGTATATTAATTTCCCTTACACCATAAGAGATTGCTTCAACTTGGAGCATTGATATTGAAGGGATTTAATTTGTAACCATTTTTGAAAATTTTTAGCTTTGAAGTACATTCATTGTGATACATTTCCGTACCTTCTGAAGAATTAGTGTTAATAACTAAATTACACAGAAACCGTAGTTTTTGAAATATTATTTTATTGCTCCGTTAATTCATATTTCATTATGAAAAATTCACTACATATGGTGACAAGAAAGTACTAAAATAAATTATATATTTTTTCTGTAATAATTAATGGAATGCAGGCTCAATTTGTGGTAACTCGCTAAAGGAAGACCAAGGTAACGATAACAAGAAAACATAAAAAAAGTACAAATTCTTCAAATACCAAGCTGGCAAGCAGCAGTAAAACAAAAGAATCCAATTGAAAAGAAGGTTTTTCACGTGTATAGTGGTTATTGCGAATCGAAGTGCAGTAACAAGTAGATTTGGAGTTTTTTAAAGTATGATAATGGTAAATGAATAGAGAAATAAAATAGTAGAAGAGTACCCATACCTCAATTATAAATTAGAGATATTGTACGCTCATCAAAACATCTAGGGGTCACATTTTCTTTTTGCACAGTTTTTATTTTTTATTATATTTTACGGAGTAACAGATCGAAAAAACAAAATATTATTCTTGTTGACATAGAATTTCGGCTTAGACCTAATAGTCTTTGTGGATAAACACCCAGCATTCTCTGGCTTAATGTGCCTTGCACTTTGTGAACTCGAGCACGGATCCACGCGATGGCCATGTTCTTTGGTGGGTCGTATTCTTTGAGTACTTTCAGAACGAGAGGTAAATTTGGCCTTGTTGCTGTTTGTGCACCCATACTAACGTTTCGCAAAACCTTGCAGCTTGCATCATCAGAGTGAAAGTCGCACTACGCACTGAAGGTCAGTGTGAAGCTATTTATAGTCATTTGCGCCAGCGTCTCGGAGCGACGTAACACTGATTGGTCATTCAAGTGCAGCGTAATCCGTGGGGCGTGGCCGTATGACGCACAGTGGTTGTAATGCTTTAGATCGTCTGGCACAGGAGTGTACGTTTTACTAAGCTTAAAACCGTCTTCCGTGTTTGTCTTGCAAAACGTTAGTTAATATGGGTGCACAAACAGCAGCAAGGGCAAATCTGCCAGAGTATCCTCGTACTCAAGGTACCTACTCAAAGAACACGAGCCACCAAAGAGCATGGCTATCGCGTGGATCCGTGCTCAAGTTCACAAGATGCACGGCACATTAAGCCAGAGAATGCTGGGTGTTTATCGAGACTACGTGGTCTAAGCCGAAATTCTATGTTAAAAAGAATAATTCGAGTAACTGCGAAAGCCTCAAGCAGTATATAAAAAATATTTTTTTCACGACGCCGATTGAACGCTATGTCACTTATGGTTCTGAACCGTGGGTAACAAATAAAAGATTATCAAACAGGATAACATCGAATGAGATGAACTACTGACGACGATGCAGTGGAGTAACAAGGTTAGATCACTTGAGAAATGAAAATATCAAAGAAAGAATGGAAGTTAAGGCCACACCCACGGATACCACAGAAACAAAAAAACTGCACTGTTACGGCCATCTAACACGAATGGTAGAACAAAAGCTGTCTCTACAAGTATGGAAATAGGTACAAACATAAAGTAGAAGAAGAGGAAGGCCACGAAATAGATAGATGGTTGAAATAAGAAAAGCGATGGAAAAAAGAGAGTTGGAATAATATGAGCGGCATGCTAGAAAAAAGTGGCGACTAGGAAGCGAGAAATGGCCAGACGGGCTGTCAAAAACCTTGCTTATATACAGGGTGTTGCATGAGGTACTGTACAAACAGAATGAGGTTAAAGAGGACGTTAACACGTTTTCTCTTCGCTCTTCGCTGAGGACCAACCTCCGAAAGAGGGTGGTTATATTAAAACTTCTTAGCGAGAAGAATTTGAGTGCTCAAAAATTACAAAAAAGCCTGGTTTGTTTAAAATATTTCTTAGCTCTTCTAGTTTCTTCGTAAAGCTAATCGTTTTTATGTAAAAAATGCATTACCATGCGCGACACAGTTATTCAGAAAATGCCTTGCCTTATAATGTAATTTATTTTTTTACACAAAAACTATTAGTTGTACGAAACACTAAAAGAACTAAAAACTTTTATAATAAAATGCATGTCTGTTAAAAAGTTCTAATAAAAACATTTCTAGATGTTGCTAATTTCAACCCTTTAGATCTATACGTAAAAATTAAAGCACGTTTCATAAATAAATCTACTATTAAGTAAGTCTACTGTTGGTAGACCATACTTGCCAATTCTCACTTTAATACCCTATTTCAGTTTGTAATAAAACGACAACGTTCCCTATAACCTTCTTGTTTGTATAGTAAATCATACAATATCCTGTAGTATATAGTGTTTCCCGATTGAGTTTTGTCCAATTTATCCGAGAGCTTGCAAAAAAGTTGTGTTTGCCAAAGTCAACAATCTTCAGTGTTAGTCCTTTGAAATATTTTTGACAATTGCAAGAAAACAGGAAGTGGAGGAAGTAGTAGGCATTGGAATATCCTAACACGGATCGAAAGGTCGTAAAGATATTTTTAAAAATATAAACCTTTCTGTTTGACTGATTGTTCTAAAAGTTGTTGTCTTCTTCCTCCGTCCAGAAAGTAAAAGCGTGAATCTTGAAAAGTTAAGTCCTAGCTGCTTCAAATCGCAACGATAAGCAAAATTTGTCTGCAAAAGCCCGAGCACTCAAACAGTACGCCGCAGTTTTGGTGAAAAAATCTTGTTATCATAAGACGACGAAACCTGCGTTCATGCTGATTTTATAACTTCCAGGACAAGATTTCCTTCCAGAAAGAAGTTTTAGAGACATTTGTAACGAAGAAATTATCACAACTTTCAAAGAAATATCTTGTGTGGCAGACAGTTTTGCAAGTGAAAAAGTTCATCCCAGCTTTCATTTTTAACAGGTAGTGGCGGCTAAACTGTCAAAATTAATGGAAACAAGAGATCATCCAGCCAGGACCTACTAGACCAGTGGTCGCCAACCTGTCGATCGCGAGCTACCGGTAGCTCGCGGGGGCAATTCTGGTAGCTCTCACAACGATTTTAATTTAAAAAATACAAAATCAGAGAAGCTTCCTAAAATTCCACAAAAAAATCTAATTGTCATTATATTAAACATAAACAGCGGCAACGTTGCGGCGAGCGATCTGCCGCTGACACCATCAAGCTAGAATCGGCTAGAATCGGCTAGAACCGACCAGCCGGACCAGTGCGTTAGTGTTCGAGAACGATCTGGATTGCTTTGAACGGGATAAATACGCACGGCGCGGCGACATTGCGCTTAGTTTAAAACTGAACGCGTAACCAACGTCCAGCGGTTGGGTTAGTAATGAACAACAAAAAATAATATTATGGCAAGCAGTTGTAAGAAGGTAAAGACATACCACTTTCATTCGGAATGGGAAGAACAATACTTTTTTACAGAAGTTAAAGATAAAAATGTGTGTTTGTTATGTAATACTTCGGTCTCCGTTGCTAAAAAAGGAAATATTGAGAGACATCATAAAACTGTACATTCTAATTTTGAAAAATCATTCCCACTACATTCTGCCGCCAGAAAGGAGAAACTGAAACAGTTAAAAAAGCAGTTAATTGGACAACAATCAATATTTTTAAGAACAATCGACAAAAATAAGGCTGAAACTGAAGCATCGTACCGTGTGTCCCAAATAATTGCACAAAAAAAGAAACCTTATGAAGACTGCCAACTTTAGAAACAAAGACGAGATAGTTTCAGCTATAAAATCTATGCAACTTTCTGCTAATACAGTGATGAGACGTGTAGAAGTAATGAGCAATGATATTTTTTTACAGTTAAGAACTGACTTAGATAGCTGTGTTTATTTTTCACTTCAACTGGATGAATCAACAGATGTCGTTGACACTGTCCAGATGGCCGTGTTCGTCAGGATGGTTTTTAGTGATTTTACGATTAAAGAAGATCTTTTGAAGTTTATTCCACTGAAAGGACACACTACTGGACAGGAGTTGTTTTCTCATTTAAAAAATATTATTTCTTCCGAGAAAATTCCAATATCGAAAATGGTAGGCTTGACAACCGATGGCGCTCCAGCTATGGTGGGTTTTGATAAGGGTCTGGTGGCGTTATGTCGTAAAGATGAAACTTTTCCGCAATTTCTCTCTTACCACTGCATTATCCATCAGGAAGCATTATGTGGAAATTTCCTGAAACTAAACAACGTTATGAAACTGGTGGTAAAAATTGTGAACAAGATTAGAGCTCAAGCGTTACAAAGAAGATTATTCAAAACCTTGGCCGATGAAGTTGACTGTCAATACGGGGACCTACTCCTTCACTCTGAAGTCCGATGGTTAAGTAGAGGACGGGTGCTGAAACGTTTTAATGATGTCCTATCTGGCATAGTTCAATTTTTCAAAAAACGCGATGAACCGACTCCGGAACTAGAAAATTCAATCTGGCTTAGAGATTTTGGTTTTCTCGTGGACATTACCGAGAAATTAAACGAACTTAATTTGCAGCTTCAGGGGAGAGACAAAGAACTAGCAGAAATGATTTCTGATATAAAAGCATTTATCAAAAAGCTGGAGTTTTGGGAACAAAACCTAATTAACAGCGATGCCAAGCATTTTCCTATTCTTTCAGAAAAAATATCTCAAAATCCATTAGAACCCTATGACAGCAAATATCATGTAGAAATAGTTTCTACCCTGAAGAATAACTTCAAAAATCGTTTTAAGGATTTCAACGAAATGGCTTTAGTAGCGCAGTTTGTTGTTTCACCCTTTATGGAAATTGATATCCAACAGTTTGCAACTTGTGTTATGCAGAACTTTGGCGAAGACATCGCTGCAACAGAAATGGAAGTAATTGATTTTCAAAATGATTTAGCCTTAAAATCGTTAGTCTCAAGTACCAAATGTATCTGGCCTATTGTAAGTAAAGACAAATATTCAGTTCTATGCCGTGTTGCCTTGAAAGTGAAAGCATTATTCAGTTCAACCTATTTGTGTGAATCTTCTTTTTCCAATATGAAGTTTATTAAGAACAAATATCGCAATCGACTTACAGATGAACATTTGGATAATTGTATTCGAATGGCTGTATCAAATTATACTGCAAACATTAAAAAAATTATTGATGAGTCTGAGTGTCAGCCTTCTCATTGAACGTGCTTTTTTATTTTTCAATGTTTATGTTCATGATAGTGCGTTACTTTTTTGTTGTTATTATTAACTATTTTTAAATCTTACGTGACATGCCGTTGTGGCTGGATAAAAGTTTGTGTTTATTTTTCAAACAACTTCGTTTGGTAGGTAGGAATGTAGTTATTATTAGTACCTATGTATTATCTATTACCAGTTAAATAAATAGTAAAATAAATACATATAATAATAAATTAACTGTGGATTATTTCATTTACGTTGCGTTACGTGGCTTCCGTGTGGGTAGCTCGCTGTTTATTCCAAAATTAACAAGTAGCTCAACACATTGAAGAGGTTGGCGACCACTGTACTAGACCATTTTAAAAAAAATTATTTCGTCTAGCGAATTACAGAAAATTGTTTATTTTTTTTCTCGATAACCGTCGCTGATACGAAAAAACTACAAGAGAACAAAAATATTCTAAACAAAACAGAAAACTCATTTTGTATTTTAGAATCTACCACCGGCGCACCGCAAAAAAGTTTAAGGTGAAAAAAGGGGGCATGACCCCTGAAAAAATATCGCCCTGTAGATTCTCACAACCATTTCATATGGCCAATGATGTAAGCCCTACAGCGTAACCTGTATTCCAAATTTGAGCTAAATATCTCAAAAACTGCAGGAGCTATAAAGAAAAATCTTGAAATTTCAACACCATGTAGATCGGTAACGAAGCGTTTGCGGACCTATGCTTATATGAACTTTTTATCTTAAAATTGTCCAAGGAATACGCTTTTAGGCTATGCCATCAAGTCACGGGACACCCTGTATATATAAAAATGAATCCCTATTTCCCTTGGTCACTCCATAACTTGAGAACGACTCTACCGATTTCATTCATCTTTTTTTTAAGTTTTCAAATACTTTGTAGAAGGTTCTTACGGAAAGAAAAAATAAGAAAATTGATCAGAAAATTGGAAAATTTCAGAAAACTATTTAACCTTCGCGCGTTTAACAGTTCGCGCGTTTAACAGTTCGCGCGTTTGACAGTTCGGGGAGAGAACGGGGCGTGACGGAATGGGACGGGACGGGACGGGGACGGGAAAGGGGACAGGGACGGGAAAAGGGTCGGGTACGGGGAAAGGGACGGGGTCGGGGACGTGGATGGGATGGGATGGGATGACAGAAAATAATTAGTCATTATTTTTTAATACACAAATAATGAACCTCTCGCGTACGAAGTCGCGGGTAACAGGTAGTATTAATATAAAAACCAAAACCTGTCGATTGCAATAGAATTCGTTAAATAAAGAAAACAACAGAAATGAGAACAAAACCCAAGAATTGCCAAATGTAGAACGAGTAAAATTAACAACTATTGTCTTTTTTAAAAAGCATAGTTAACATTACCGCTTTTAAATCAGTGATTGAGGATATTACGTATATTAATAATTAATTTTATCGGTACCAATTAATTGATAAACATTTTCTCTTCATGTTTCAAATAATTTGTTTATATTAAAATCAGATGCCGAATTCGCTCAATTGCTGAAATGGTATATTAATCAGGAAACTGCATATAACCGAAATTTGGCCAATTGCCGAATTATACTCAAGTGCGGTATTGGCCAAACCCATTTTGCAATTGAGCAAATTTCGCATCTGAAACATTTGAAACCTGTATCACCGCGTGCTGTGTATGAAAAATAACAGAATAAATGTTTAAAATTTTAAAACCGTTAATTTGGTATTCGATTGGAAACGCGCCTTTAAACATTATCTGTTTAAAAGTGTCCAGTATATCAAAACATGTCCTGCAATAATTTCATATTAACAAACATGAGATGTAAATGCCGAATATCTAATGATTAGCGGTCGATAAATGGGAAAGTTCTTTCAGTTTTTATTCATATGGACATTATTACGAAGTTAAATTGGATAAAGATGTGTGCTGTATTCCCTACTCTTCCATATTCAATTTACACTTCCATTGATGAAGCTTAATTACTAACTGGAAGTGATATTTATGAACTTTAAAATAAGCTAATAATTTATTAGTAAAATGACTACAACGTTCTGATAAAATTGGATTAATTTATTTAAGGAAACCCTTCCAGTTAATTCATGAATATTGAGTTTGAAATCTGTGAAATTAATTTACACTGCTACATTTTATTTACATGTCCTGAACTTTATTTTTTTTTATTTGCAAAGTACAAGTAAGAGAAAATATGTTTCAGGTGTCAATGTTTTACTAGATCAAAAGGAAACGCTTTCTAACATTTTACAATGCCGTTTTATCTGTAAACTAGACTGTTGGTTAACATTTCTCGACCAAAAGCGCAATTCATTAAAGTTTAAAAAAATTGTAACGACTGTTGCATTGGTGACAGACGACTAGACAACTAAAAGATGACAACGGAGTCAGCAACTAGTACAGCTGACAAATGGCTTCGAAAATTGTAAGATACCAAAATTAAGGCATCTGGGATGACCATTAAAAAACGAATGGGTACTTGATTTTCAGCTTTCTCTAAAAGTAGAAATACAGTTGTCACAAACAGGGCTGCTTCTTACCAATAGTGAGGAGTTGAATTTAAAAAGCAAGATTTAACATTTAACAAAGTTGTAAAGTGCACCATTTGAATACGAGGTTATATTATTAAAACTGTCAAACGGAAATTATATGATCAGATCTTGTCTTCCACAACTCGTTTTCCTTGGCGACGGCATCCACTTGAGTCTCTTAAAAATAGAAAATCGTCAAAGAATGCATAACAAATAGTATTTCCTGACAAGTGACAATAACATCGATATCATCTGCAAGACAGTGATATAGGAAAAGGTTTTCCCTTTGAAGTTGTCGTGCTGCATTCGCTAGAAAACAAGAACAGACGGGACCAACAAAGCAAAGTTCTAAACGGAAATGATCGGATTTGTGTATCTTGGACGAGCTGTTAGTCGCATTTCGGGCAGTTTAGTAAATTGTTTGGCCTAGCATTTACAGTTTTAGATCTGGATATTTGTTTTTGCGGCTGGCAATAACAGGAATAGTTTAATAACCGCGATGTGGCTTCTACCCCTGGCTATTGAAGGCTGCTCCGAGAAAAACAGCACGCTATTTAGATTGGTTTTTTAGGATGGCGTTCATAAGATGGAGCTGATTACATTTTTCGATCCATTTAACATTTCAAACGTGTAATTGCTCCACAAAGCTGCCCCTTCATCAATATTGTACAATGGCCAGACCGTTGTTGGGGTGGATATTAAATCTGGTGGTTAACTGTCCGCAAGAGAACACAGGTGAAACAGTAAATGTAGGCTGGAGTAATTACAGCCATTCATTACAGCAGAACAGTGAATTTGTATAATCTAGATATTCGAAGCAATTTGAACATTAGTAAATATGTGACGATTGCCACCATGTAATAGAGATAGACCTTATTCTAATTGCATAGATCTTGGTGTTGGTTTATATTGCTTATGTTGCCTTTTAGTGGTTGTGCTTTTCTTTAATTGTATTTAACTCATAGTGAAATTTGGAACTGTAAAATGTTAAAACTTACAATGTGTACGAACTTCTAAGTTTTTAGTTTATTGCTTTGAAAACATCTTCATTGAAGTCGGAAAACATTTATTTTTCATGTCAACATTTTTATTTATCTTTTGTTATTTATTTTACAGCAACCGTCGTGAAGTCGCAGAATTTACTTTACTAAGCATTTGGTGGAGGCGCCAAACGGCTGTTAAAGTTTCTCTCTAGTTGGTTCATTTGAAACTTTAATGTATTTTATCATCGTCCGTGGTTATATTTTTATTTATTTAGCTTCGCGGTTGTAAAAATTGCCACCAAACAACCTCAAAATGTATTTTTTATAGGATATACGTTCATGTTTTTGGTGGATGCACCAAACAGTTCTTAAAACCTACAAACATTTTTGTTTTTTTTTTGTGGAGGCGTGAAGCGGGTGTTAAATCCACTATGCTTTTTTATATTTAGCTTAATATAAATTTGCAGTTTGCTGACAATGTTACTCGATTATTTCTTCTATTTGACTTTTATTAATTTGCAATTACAGATGTCAGATGTAACAATTCGCTTAGGTGCATTTGGTGGAAGCGCCAAAGGGTTATTAAAAATACAAGGCGACGCAGTAGAACGCTTTCAACATTAAATCGTGACTATTAAAAATCGTTTTCTCAAATTTTTTTAGGCTAAAGTGGACTCCGTTATCCGAAAGTTTATAATTATTAAATTCTGTGCGCAAAGCATTTTATTCGTTTTGATGTAAATGTTGTACGTAATTGGCACACTTATTTAATGCTACCTGCATCTGTAGTCCCAAATTTACATATTATTCTGTTACTCATTGCACTACTTGAATTTAAAAATTAGATGCGTTTTTAAAGGTTAATTACGAGATTACGACAGTATGAATTAGCAAACCAATACTTCGGCTCCACTAAACGATCGTTAACTCACCATATCACACAACCCTGCAACTATGATTAATAGTAAACCAATTTTTATCGGGAGGTGATGCATCGGCAAATGCTTCAGATAAGGGACTTACCTGTAACACCTCACCTGAACTACCTCTCACTCTTAGTTTTGCTCTCTTTTGAACACTTCCTGCAAGTTGCTTTACAGAAAAATACAAGGGAAACACGCCAGTAATTGTTTAAGTCGATGTATTCAACACACACAAAATACAGCGATAAAGGCGCCGCTACACATAAAACTTCAAAATTATTAGCACCCTATGTGACGTCATTTTCAAAATTCTTGATAACACACGAAATCACCGGCTTAATTATTCAACAAGTTTACAGGCCGGCGGAGGCTCCTTAATGTAACTATGTTTTTGTGTAACAGCATAATATGTGCGTTATGACACAGATTCAATGAATGTTTTCGTTGGACGTTACAAGTTTATCGCACGTTATTAAAATTCAGTCTGTTGAAATCTGCCAAAACACTTTATAACTAAGCACTGATGTTACATTTTTTTTTTTTAATTTCCTATGGGTATCTACAATCTGCCCTTAGGCAATAAGTGGATGTTGTAACTTACAAAAAAATAAAATAAACTAATATAATGCACTAAATAAACTAAATAAATAAATCGTAATTAAATAAATAAGTCGTAAATAAATAAGTAAGTAGATCACAAATAACTAAATAAATCAGTAAGTAAATAAAAAGTAAAGTAAATAAATAAATAACTAAATAAGTAGATAATAAATAAATAAATTAAACTAAATTAAATCGTGAAGTTGGTAACTTACATTAAAGTTCCAACGTTCTCCTAACTTAATCAATGATTATTGGTATGAACATAGGATTCATATTAACACTGATTTATTATCGATTGCTTATGTCTAATGTGTGACAACGTTTTAGTCTGTATATTGTTTTGCTATTGTCTAATAAATTTATGGCTAGCGGATTTGGATGGCGCTCGAGTCGTAACATGTATTTAGCACTCGCGCACTTTGCTTCTTGTAGTACTGTGGGTATGTGTAGGTCACGATGTATGTTTTCATTGTTAACAAACCACGGTGCGTCTGTTATTGTCCTTAGGGTTTTTGACTGAAATCGTTGCAGTATTTCAATGTTCGATTTACTCGCGGTGCCCCACAGTTCTATACCGTATGACCACACTGGTTTAAGTATCACCTTGTACACAGTTAGTTTAGATTCAAGTGAAAGTTTAGATTTGCGTCCTATCAGCCAATGAAGTTTGGAGAATTTGAGTCCTAGCTGCTTTCGTTTGCTAAAAATGTGTTTCTTCCAGGTAAGTTTTCTGTCGAGGTGCAGCCCCAGGTATTTCACATCATTAGCCTGTGGCAGTGGTCGTCCGTTCAGTGAGACGCCAGGACATGTTTCTGTTCGCAGTGTAAAAGTGACCTGTGTTGATTTAGTTTCATTGGCCTTGACACGCCAGGTCTTGAGCCAGTCTTCGATGTTATTCAATGCTGTTTGCAATTTTTCTGATGCATAAGCTGCTACATCGCTTGAAGCCAGTATTGCTGTGTCATTAGCAAATGTAGCTGATGTTACATGCGAAATAAATAAATGTCTAACCTGGTGAACGACTTGCAGTTTCTCCAATAAACGAAAATATCCGTTATCTACTTGTTGGGCTACCAAGCACGTGAAGATGAGAAATTGCCCTATAAAGGGCGTTTAGCGGCGACTGATTACTTGGAGAAAGCAGCTGGATGACGAGTGTCTTCCACCAACACGTCATGCATAGAGTCGGAAAGGAATTGGGGTGTAGAATAGTCAAGAATTCATATAGTGGGCGGCAGAACACAACTCTCAGTTACTCGTAATACGATGGGGAAGTAATTAACATATTCGGCACTAACCGATTTTTGGATAACACCCTAATTAACGATAACATCCCGTCATGTATGATGACGACCCTCCCAAGTGTCAGGCTTTTCTCTTTATAATCTTAGCCACTCACCCCCAAAGCAGGCGCAGCTCCTATTTAGCGTGATGCTAAAGTGGCAGGAAATAAATCAACCACGCTAGTCGTAGAAATTTAATAGTTACGTTAATGCACACGCTCTTTGTTTAGATAATTCAAAGGCATCTCTGATTTATTTTCTTGAAGTAACAGTTTTGAATTATCGATTAATTTGCTTACTGAAAGCGGGGTGATACATACGGATGAAGTATTTTTCTTTACAAAACAGTTATATACATTTTAGCTCTAAAATAATAATTGAGCGAATAATTTAACATTAAAGATTTAACATTGAAATCGCTATGCTGCGTCGTGCAAGTGACGACCTGGCATAACAATGATTCATTTTACTTTCGAGATTATTTAGATCATGTCTCTTTAATTTGTTAGTGTTCATGTTATTTTCCTTGCTACAGGGTTGTAGTCCCGATTCTAAAATTTTAAAAGAAATTCGTTTGCATTTGGTGGAGGCGCCAAGGATTGTTGTAATCTATAGATTTATGTATGATAATTGCAAGATTTGTTTAGTTTAACTCAATAAAAATTTGAATTTTAATTTATTAAATTTGTCGTTACATCTTTGAAATCTAGCAGATGCTGTAATCGCCAGCTGGTGAGACGAATATTAAATATTTCTACGAATATGTTTCTAGTTTCATAAAAATTTTGAAAATGGCAACATTTCTGGAATTACTATTGCAGCTAGTAATTATATAAACTGTTTTTAGTAATGATTATATTCTCTACACTGTGGCTAAGAATTGTAATTGTAATACCTCGCTAGAGCCTCTATTCTACATAATGTGATAAGGGAAATATTAACTCAAAGGTATTTCCTGTCGTAACGTTCACAAGATTGTTAATTTCACTCCATTTCCTGCTTTTAAACATAAACATGATTTATTACATACAGCCTACTGCTATAAGCGATACCGTAATATGCGCATTTTAATAATTGTTTCTGATATATACAGTGTGGTCCATTAAGTGTGCAACAAATGGGACATTTTTTTATTAGTTGTAAAACCGAAATTTAAATACCGCCAAAAATTAGTGCATGTTTGATAACCATATCAGATGCCCTTAGAATGGCTTCAAGTCAAACAATATACAGGGCAGGACAAAAAATATGTAATTCGTTCAAGAATAAAGTTACCTTATTTAAAAAAATATAGCAAAATTTTATTGAGAAAAGTTGTTTAGAATCAAAAGTTGTGCTCAAATACAAAGTCACGGCCTCCTATTCGAATTTTGATTCTTTTTTTGTAAAATTTTGTATTATCCCCGTATGATACATATTTCTATTATTCTGATTTTATTAAGAGTTTTTCATATGTAAATTATTATTAGTAAAGCATTTGCCTTGTTAAAAAGAATATTTGCGAAATTCTAAAGTTCTGTTAAATATCGTTGCAACAAACATGAAGTGGACGCTTACCTAAAAAAATATAAATCCAAGTAAATTTTACAAATACGCTTCAAGTTGCTAAAAGTTATTTAAAAGGGATGTGGTTGTGGCTACTTTAAATACATATAAAATCAAAATAATAAAAATATGTATCATACGGGGGTAATACAAAATTTTTCAAAAAAGAATCAAAATTCGAATAGGAGGCCGTGACTTTGTATTTGAGCATAACTTTTAATTCTAAACAACTTTTCTCAATAAAATTTTGCTATATTTTTTGAAATAAGGTAACTTTGTTCTTGAACGAATTTCATATTTTTTGTCCTGCCCTGTATATTGTTTGACTTGAAGCCATTCTAAGGGCATCTAATATGGTTATCAAACATGCACTAACTTTTGGCAATATTTAAATTTCGATTGTACAACTAATAAAAAAATTTCCCATTTGTTGCACACTTAATGGACCACACTGTATATGTATATTCTTAATAAAGTTTGGTTCAAGAAGGCGTTGTTGCCCATCCCTAGTTCATTTTACTTTTTTTAATAACAGTTTTTGAATATCATATAATATAAAAACAGCTGTATACTTAAATTAATATTAAGTAAAGTGAACACTTACTGAAGCTTAATCAGTAATACTGCTCAACAAATAAACTGGACCACCCATAAAAGTCGTATTTGTTACATTACCTTACAAAATATATACATCAAAGTTTTTGTTTTATAGTATAATATTAAGCATATTTAATTTCACTATTTTCAAATATTAACCGACCCATTAACAAAATCCTATTAATAAAATTAAAAAATTATAAAAAGCTATATTTAACAAATATAATAAGAGGAAGAACAAAATAGGAAATTAATAGTTTTTCGAGTCTCCTTGAAACGTTTAAATTTTTTTTACAACGATTTGGCATACTTTGTATGCAATGTGCTATCAACATTTGGGAAAAACTCAAATGATATTTTATTAATGGACTTAGTTTTATTTAAACCAAATTATGAAAAGAAATGCTTTTTATAGTGTCACAATCCTGAAAGTTTACCAAAAATGCCATGACTGTCTTTTTGGAAAATATTTTTAAAAATTGCACCAATATATGCAAATGGTCCAGTTCATTTGTTGAGCAGTATATAATGACGTTTCCATACAACTTTGCTATCAATATGGTATTAACGCAATTTGCAAGATTTAAAAACAAAACCGTAGGTAATAACCAAATCTAAATTTAATCAGCTATACCATTGCATTCAGCAAACACGCGTGGACGTGTTTAAAATCCCAAAATAAGTTAAAACTGTTAGGTATACATGTGGTTGAAAACGCTTGCTTAAGGAGAACTTCTTATTGTTAGTTACATCTCATAAGAAATATTTCGCATCATTGTTAAAAAAAAAAAATCAAGGTGCACTCGGCATACAATCTTCTCGTCCCAAATACCTACTTATCTAGGCTCGTCCGTACATTAAATGCATATTTGCCAATTCCCAAAGGAAATATATCGAACAAGGCAAAATCAAAGTTATAGAGGGAAAACAGAATTCCAGAAAATAATAACAAGAACGACAACGTACGGTAAGGATTGAGAGGAACATAATTGAAACAGTAATTTAGACACAAACTACTTCTATTTATTGCTACTAAGCCGTCATACTTAAACTTTAAATGATTATAACGCCTAAGTAAAGTGTGCTTGGCCGTATGTGTATATAATATTTATTATTTATTTTGGGATGAGAATACGTCCACAAATTTTTATTCAACCGTGTGGTACCACCTTGTATAAATCACAGAAATACAGATAAACTAAGTAATTATACCATGGTGTATTCTTTAGGATTTTACAAATAAGTGTCTCTCGTGTACGTGTACGCCTTGTTAGCCGGCACAATTTCTAACGCCACAGCTTTTTTCATCAATTATTTTCCACTCTTTCCCTTTGTCCTCTTTCGTGGGCTTATCTGAAAAAGTACCAAACAAGATTGCCTTTGCGTCTTGTATAACTTTTAAAAATAGTAACTTGTAACTTAAAACACATAGAATTTTTAACTCGGAGATAAATTCGCCTATTTGGAGTATAACTGACCGAACCAAATAGACATAAAACTTAATTCACCTGTAACTTATAACTTTTTTCATAGCTGTAACTATTTTTTACAAGCGTTAAAATTGTTTGTGAAACAACTGTACGTGTAAACTTGTAGCTACAAGTACCTGTAATTGTGAAATTGTGACTTTGTAGCTTGTAACTTTCGTGAAAGGAGCCCCAGATGGGTAGGATCTACAATCGATAATCCCACACTGCGACAGCAGGCTGCCTCAAGGATTCTGGGGGAGGCAAGATCTCGGCCAACAAGAAAACGAAAAACAATAGACTAATACTAAGAATAGGAACGTACAACGTGCGATCAATAGCTACAGAAGAAAGATTAGAGGAATTGGAATATGAGTTGACACGAATCAGATGGGATGTAATTGGTATCTCAGAAACCAAACGAAGAGGAGAAAATATATGCAAGACACAGAGAGGACATACACTCTTTTACAGAGGAAAACAAAATGAAAGTAATGGGGGAGTAGGACTAATAATACATAAAAATATAATGCCACTTATTACCAAGATGAAATCCATAACAGATAAAGAGTTTTGTATGTTACCATGAAAATAAATAAGACCATCTCCATAAAGTTAATACAGTGCTATGCTCCTACTAGTAGCTACGAAGAAGATACTGAAGAGTTCTATGATGACCTAAAAAAGGCTGTACAGGAAAACAGAACGCAATACACATTCATACTATGCGACTTCAATGCTAAGATAGGTAGAAATACTGATGACTCAGAGGAGTTTGTACGGAATTACGGGTTAGGGGAAAGAAATAGAGGAGGAAAACGACTAGTAGAATTTCTGGAAGAAAAACAGTTATATTGCATGAATACATTCTTCATAAAGAAACGGAAACGAAAATGGATATAGGTAAGCCCAGATGGACACACTAGAAACGAAATAGATTACATATTAACAAACAATAAGAATGTAGTAACAGATGTAGATACTGTGAATAGTTTTCATACCGGAAGTGACCATAGACTGGTTAGAGCTAAAATCTATATAAAGCGGAAACTTGAAAGAAAAATAATAATAGAAACAAAAATAAAACAGAAACCAAATATGACAAAATTGAAGGAAAACGCCAAAAAATACAGGAAAACCATAAAACAGAAGTTGAATAGAGTAGAACTAAATGAAGATGAAGAAATAAATGACTCATATTAAAAAATAATAAAGGTAATAGAAGAATCATCTAAAGAGACAACTGGTAATAAAACAAAAAAGAAAGATAAACTAAGAGAAGCAGCAAAGAAAATTCTGGAGAAAAGAAGACAACTCATAGCAGAAGATAAAAGACACACAGTAGATTATACAGAGGTTAATAAAACAGCAAGGAGAATGGCAAAGGAAGATATCAGAAGATATAACGAGGAAATAGTTGAAAGGCAATTACAGGAAAGTGAAGGAATGAAAATTTCCCGCAGAGAAACAGCAATGAAAAAAGAAATAATAAAGCTGAAAGGAGAGGACGGAACATCCATAACAGATAGAGGTAAACTGCTGGTTGGAACAAACGAATTCTATCAAAAGTTATACACATAGCAAATAAATGATGAACAAAACAATACAGAACTACAAAGTATGATTATAAACGTGAACTCAGAACATCTAGAGCCAATAGACCTGGAAGAAGTCAAAAATGCACTAAAGCAGACAAAAAATGGAAAAGCAGCAGGAGAGGATGGTATATGTCCAGAAATTCTGAAAGAAGCAGGAGACAGACTAAGTAGAGAGCTAGCAAGATTGTTTACCAAATGCATAGAAAAAAGAGAAATTTCGAAGGGGTGGGAAAACGTCATAGTGGTGCTACTGCATAAGAAAGGCGACAATGAAAATCTAGAAAACAATCGACCAATTAGTTTGTTGCCACAAATTTATAAACTATTCTCAAGAATAACAATGAATAGATTAGAACACAAATTAGACTTCTACCAGCCAATGGAACAGGCAGGCTTTAGAAAGGGCTTTAGCACCATTGACCATTTACAGACAATAAGGACACTAATTGAAAAAGTGACTGAATACAACATCAATCTATGGCTATGTTTTATTGATTTCAAGAAAGCCTTTGACAGCATCTAAATGTTGGCAGTAATAAAATCATGGGGTAGACCCATGATGAGGTGGTCAGATGATCTCAAAAACGCGGCTGGACTGTGCTGGTACAGAGAGGCTCAAAACAGGAAAAAATGGAAAACTATGGGGAAGGCCTATATCCAAAACAGAATAGAGAACGGCTGATGAAGATGAAGAAGAGGAATAAAACACTGCTGTCTGTCCAGTGCCATGGTCTTCCAGTTTTTTGTCAGTTTTCTTTAAATCCCCTCCTGCACTTGGTCATACCATCTGGTCTTAGGCCTGCCTCTTTTTCTGACTTTCAAGAAGTTGCTTTCCAGTATTTTTGGAGGATTCTAGTTTATCCATTCTTATGAGATGGCCTAGCCATCCGAGCCTTTGGGATTTAACTATGATGTGCACATTTTCCAGGTGTTTTAATATTTCCTGGTTGGTTCTTCTTTTCCACATTCAGTTTTCGTTTCTGCCTCTTAGGATCTGTCCGATTATTTCTCTTTCCCATCTGCTTAATTTATTCTGGTCACTTTTGTTCAAGCACCATGTTTCACACGCGTATATTACACTAGGTCTTATTACTGTTTTGTATATTTTAAGCTTCCGCTTTTTTTAGCACTGAACTTAGGGCTCCTACGCATTTGTTGCCGTTTGGGCGTTACTTCTTCAAAGTTAAATTCAGTACTATCTTCATTCTGAATTTTTAGGAAACCGGTCGTCTGTTCTTGTTATTTCCCACATGCATGTATTTTGTTTTGTTGTCATTTATGCTGAACCCCATTATTCTTACAGATTTCTCGGGCTTTATAAAAACTTCTAGCATGCATTTTCTAGAGCTTGCCACTATTGTTACGTCATCAGCGAATGCTACACATCGGTGTTCCTTATTGTAAATGGTACCTTGTGTATTAGTTTCGCTCATCCTTATCATTTTCTCGAAAACAAAGTTGAACAGAAGTGAGGATAGCGGGTCACCTTGTCTTAATCCGTTGTTGATTGTTAAATTCTTCGGATATCCTAAACCTAAGAATTGTGCCTGCCTTCCCTTCATCGCTGAAGTAACTGACAAAAAAGTCTTAGATAAGAAAAACATCGACGTTTGCTATGATATAATAAAAAAGATTGAACAAGTGATCCCTTCCAACAAAGATTCTTTGCCCAGGCTAAAGACAGGTGTTTACCAGCTCCAATGTACTTGTGGCAAATCTTACATTGGACATATGGGAAGAAGTATCCAATGTAGAATAAAAGAGCACCAGATTCGGGAATCTCTATAAATTATTAAAAATCTGAACAATTTCAATCGAGAAGACGGTCACTGCCTAAGTAACACATGGAAAATAGCTCTGCCAAATCAGTCTAACCATAAACAAGATTCACGTGAGCAACCAAGCAGAAATACGGCAAATCCCAATAACATACAAGATTTACATGATCAGGCAACCGTAATGACTACTCAGCAGATAACCAAAAGTAGAAGGCACCAACTTCAGTTTTTAGAAAATTTCTGAAGAAGTTGTCCGCATGAGCAGCAAAATGTCGTTTAAATCGACAATCACGGCATAACCTACCATCAAGTAGAACTTGTTAAAATATGCTTGAAAAACACTTTAACTGAATATTTATTTGACTCTTTACAAAAGAACCGATACATAACTAAACCCATACGAAAGCACTAAACACAACTATGACACAAAAAGCTAAAGAGGAATCTGTACCTCTGAAAGGCTTAGCTGTTCTACCTTACAGTAAACGGTAAATTGATAAAATAGGATGTGTCCTAAAACGATGTTGAACATACATTTACTAATACCAAAGAGCATATAACGTGAAGATGTTCAACCTTATGCCAATAATCGTAAGTGTGTAATATGGGTTGCATAAGCAAATATTTCGTGAGAAAGTGCCAATAATTCGTTGAGACAAAGAACTCTTCTACTTATCCTTGTTTATTTAATCTTTGCTAATGGTGTCTTACCTGCTTTCAGAGAAAATATTTAACATTGTTGCAACATAGTGGCTTGCTCCTATGCGGCAGTGACCTTGGAACCACAAGCTTCATTTTCAGAATTACTTAAATTATGATTTCAAACATGACATATACTGGTCAATTACAATTTTAATTTGGCGCTTAGGAATCAAAATGATTAGGACAGGAACGGTAAAAGATACTTACTCTTTTTTAAACTGAAATAACTCTTTTAAGTAATTTTTGCGCTAGTCAAATATATGAAATGTCAGCGTTTACATCGGCACTTAGAATGACACTAAAATAAAATTTTGCAGATTTTTAATGCTTCCTCTACAGGGTGATTTTTAAGTTGATTCTTTTCGTTTACCAGTAAATAAAGCTAAAAAAAGTAAGCTTTTTTCATTTACCGCTTTTGCGAAATATCAAAAACTAACGGAGGTACAGGGTGTTAAAGTTTCAAATTAAAAACTAAACTTTGGCGCAAAGGCGGCCGGACAATTTTATTTTTGCTTATCTCTGTTTAGTCCAATCAAATAAGGATTCTTGATCGGAATAATTCAAAGTGAGCTGAATTTTTGTGTACACCTTTATTTAGTGTTTTCAAACAACATCCGAAAAGTACCCTTGATTTGACCTTGAGCTTCGCGAGTTATAGGGTGCAGATGTGGGAAAAATTTGGTTTTTTGCTTATATCTTCTTTTATATTGACTTTAGGTAGATGACATTGTACAGAGAAATTGAAGGGCATAAAATTCTGTACAAAAAAGTACTGGATAGTTTTTTTTTGTAGGATCGACCGTTTTCGCGTAGTATAGCGTTGAAACTATGAGTCCAATACTAAGTACCCTATACCACACCACCGTTTTTTTTTAAATGTGGTATCCCATTTCAGGCCTAATCCATGATCTCAGTCGGTCAAAATATCCTCTATATTCTTAAAACAGTCAATATTGAGTTATGTTAATTTTATTCATCTTCTTCTTCCTCCCCTTCTATGTTGCGTTGTTCCAGATAATCCGAAGAAAATGTATCTAATCGGTTTTCATTCTCTCATCAACTTGGTTTTCTAAGATGTTTTCAATTGCATTGGCATTTAAACACGATTGTTGGTTGCAATGACCACAAATTGACGAGCATTTAATCCCCAACTTTTTACATCCACACCCACAACTTTTGGTGCAATTACAGAAGATCATGTTTAGAAGAAAATCCGGAGCGGGAGCTTGCATTGTTTTCTTTGGTTCCAATACATCGTTTCTCATGTACATCCCCACTCAATAGGGTTTAGTTCATTCTCCAACCGCTTTTGTATTTAAAAATAAACTCTGTAAAGGTGCTCTTTAGCTGCACTATCTGTTGGAGGCAATATCCAATTTCACCGGCTTACTTATACGTATTAATTTCGTGAAACACATGTAACGATATTGATCAATAGACACTTTTTGAATTGGAGCACCATATAATGCCAGTAAAAATTTAATTCCATGGGAAGAAATCAATTCGTGTGAGGAATCTATTTGCTTGAAAACTTTAGCCGCAGCTTGCAAATCTTGGCGGTTTTCTAACAGCATCAAAGCTGTCGTTTTACCTTTACTAAAAAGAGCTGACGTGTCACACCCGGAGACAACATGTAAAAATAAAAGATGCTGTTTACTGGATTTATATTGGTAACAACTTTGGGATGAGTAAATTCTTTGTGGAACTTTTCCTCTGTTTGGCTTCATATAATAAATTTCTCCAGCAACTGGAGTACGAGCTATCAGGAGTACCAAGAGATCTACAAGCTGTAAAGAATACATGAACGACCTAACACTGACCGCAGTCATGATAGAACGGCTGATAGTCGTACAAATCTTTTTCGGTGACTCTAATTTACCTTTTCTACTCTTTAAAATAATCTTCTCAATAAAAACCAATAAGCTATGAGGAATAGAATCATTAATGTTATCGAACATAGTGGTACTTGAAGGATAGCCGGAAGTGTTGCAAACTTGGGTTCGTATGTCCTGGCGAAGAACTGCTGCTGCTGCTTCCAAAACCCTGAATCTCTCATCTGCATTTTCTTTTTTCGAATCATACCAAGCTTTATTCAAAATATCATAACTAGTATCACGAAAACATATGATACATTGTCCGGCTTGTTTTGTTGTAATTACAGTTCTGTCTCCATATCTTTCTTCTATTTTTTTAAAATTGTTTTGTCGTCTGCGATGTTATTTGTTGACGCTCCTTTTAATTCAGTTAAAGTAAACTGCTAATCTTCATTATTTTCGATGTAGGAAAATATCTGTTCCATCGCTGTTATAATATTAACATCTATTGGGCGACCTAATTTATGGTAGGCTGGTGCACAGAATTTCACGAAGCAATGATTGTGATATTTTGCTTCAGCGGCTACTAAGTCTATTTCAAAAATTATGCGTTATACGCGTACTTCTTGCGACACAGCCGATTAAATACTAACACCACAGACAAGAAAGGAAAACTAACACGCTAAACAGGCTGCAGGTAGAAACCCCTCGGTCGACCCTTGATGCCGAATTGGAGAGGGGAGATGCAGCTGCTGCCTTCCAAGCAATTTACTTGAATTATTTTATTTTGGAAACATTGTTGTCTTAATAGTGTACGAAAAATACCCTTCGATTCAGCACATGGTATATTTGTATATTCCAGACCTCAAATTTATTGCTTCTAATTGTGGAACTCGGTATTTCGGTAGTGTTATCCTTCAGATCAACGTTCCTGGCGAGTTTTCGCAGAAACGGTCGGCCCTACAAAAAAACTACCAAGTACTTTTTTGTGCAGAATTTTGTGCCCTTCAATTTCTTTGTACAATGTCATATACCTAAAGTCAATATAAAAGAAGATATAAGCGAAAAACCAAATTTTTCCCACATCTGCACCCTATAACTCACGAAGCTCAAGGTCAAATCAAGGGTACTTTTCGAATGTTGTTTGAAAACACCAAATAAAGGTGTACACAAAAATTCAGCTCACTTTGAATTATTCCGAAAATTTGCCGTAAATTTGTCTAATTTGACTGGACTAGTTGTCAAGCAATGACCTGTTAACTAGTTTTCCGTTGTAATTTTCTTAATTTTATTGCTACAATAATGGTTGATGTTATGAAAATAATAAATTAGTGAATATGCTTATTATTTACTGGGAGTTTCGTCAAAATGCCGCTGCCGCATTGCTCTTATACGCGGAACGTATGTGTACAAGCGATTGGTGATAATTTTGAACATGTAATTTAAGTTCTATTAAGTTTAGTTTAATTTTTGTTAAGTAATTTTAGTTGTTAATTTAAAACTGTAACACCTGGTACTTCAGTTAGTTCTGTTATTTCGCAAAAATGGTAAATGAAAAAATGCTTATTTTTGTTGCTTTATATCCTGGTACACGAAAAAAATCAGCTTAAAAATCACCCTGTATAATGAAGTTAACAAAATAAATTTATTAAAAAATAATAGTTTAGAGAAATAGACAAAATGAAAAACACTGCATTAAAATGTGACAGTTTATTTAATCGATAATACAAAGATATTCGTAATAATCCAAAAAGGGGGGGGGGTGGTCTCACCACATACCCCTGTCCTGATTCGGACAGCCACCCATTACCAGAGAATAAATGACTGATGACTTGGGTGAACCTTGTTAACCTTACAAAATCTTCTAACTTATATTACGTGCCTTTTGGTCCATAAAGTTCGCCTGGCTCACTTCTTAATCTAGCACTATTTGAAGTCTATTTTTTATAACTAAAATAGCCGAAAAATCTCAAAATAAGCTAATATTTTACTTAGAAAATCATCAAATCTATATAAGACTCGATTTTTTTACTTTTTTAATTGCACTTTCACACTGTCCTGTTGTTCTTAACTCTTGTAATAGCCACTTGAGCGTTTTTTGCATTTTAACCATAATTAAATGTTTGATAAAATACATTTTGTGTTCGTAACAATCACTTTCAGTTAACCAATAAGGAATAAGCATTTTTACGTTAGTTACACTTTGTTCCACTAGATTTTGCTTAAATTTTATACTGCATTTATGTTCTTCAATATTTTAAATGTTTGCAACAATATATTTGCCACTTTCACTGTAGTTTCAGTGTTTGATAAATTCACTTTTAGCATAGACTCCTTCATATCACTTTCCACTTTTAAAGAGTCTTAAACACAGAATGTTACTGCACTGATTACAATATACTTTTTAAAAGTTTTATACGCGACGTATCCCGCAAAATAAACAACTGAACACGTTTCCAAGCTAATTTCTCTGGTTGATATAGAATCACTTCGATCATGACTTGTACAGGGGGGTTGTTCTTACAAAGTTCTTTCTAAAAGCAGCGTTTTATTCTTAATATAAATAATATATTTACAATCACGAAACTAGCAATAACAAAAACAAATTATTCCTAGAAACTAACAATGTATATGACAGTTAAAACTTTAGCTATTTTTAAAGTCATTAGACAAGTTAAAATAATCCATGTTGATTCTTACAATTTGTCAGGTATTTTCCGCTCTACCTTGATTAGCTAGTTACTTTGGTAAACATACGTCCAGATACAATTATCTCAAGAAAGGAATCCAAATACAGTACAAAGTACATATTAGTTAACTACCTACCATTAAAATATTTCTGAATTATTGTAATTTCTATCTATCTGACGTCATTCCTCCACTCCCAACGCCGATACAAATTTCTACCAAGTGTTATCTTAACGTAAAAAAAGATTTAAAAAACGAAAGATCCATATGAAAAAAGAGCTTTTTTTACTACAACGTAAGAAAAGATTTAAAAAACTAAAGATCCATATGAAGAGTTTTTTAAACTAAAACGTAAAAAATGATTTAAGATACAAAAGATCCATATGAAAAACAGGTTTTTTTAAGTAAAACGTAGGAAAAGATTTAAAAAACAAAAGATCCATATGAAAAGAGTTTTTTTAAACTAAAACGTAAGAAAAGATTTAAAAACCAAAGAATCCATATGAAAAAGAAGGTCTTTTACAGGGAAACGTAAGAAGAGATTTAAAAAACAAAATATACACATGAAAAAAGAAGTTCTTTAAAAGGAAAACGTCAAAAAAGATTTAGAAAGCAAAAGAACCTCATGAAAAAAGAAGTTTTTTTACAGGAAAACATAAGAAAAGATTTAACACACGAATTATGTGTACGAACAAAAGAGAGAAAATAGAAAAAGGTTTAAAGTCAAGGATTCTAGTTTAAACAGAATTAATTAAATTTCCGCAGAGAACAAACTAAAAAGTAGTAGAAATCCAAAAGGCCGGATGTTATGTACAAGATGAAACACGAAACTCGCCGGCGATTCCGAGAACTCCGCTGCAGAGAGAGAGAGAGAGACAGAAGAGAAAGACAGAGATCGAACATTTTTGTTCAAGTAGCAAGGAGCAGCTGATGTACGCGGGTCTGGGGCACTAAAAAGGAAAACGAGATTTGCATGCGCAAGCAATAGAGAAAGAAATATTGTGACGAGCGTTAGGTGGGTAGGTAGCGAGTTCGAATCCGGTTCGGGGAAAGTTTTTAAAAAATTATTCAAGGTGCGTATGCACATACCTAAACCGTGGAGCTTTCCCTTTGACAAATTCCATAGAATGGGCAACGTCCACTTCAAACAATTTTAAATATCGAGTGAGCCAACGGCCGAAGTCCGAGAATTGCAAAAGATGCGAGCACAAGCAAAACAAACAGCGCCGTATGTTATACCAAAGAGCATATATTTCCAAATTATTGTAATTCCTATCTATCTGAGGAATTTCTGTCATTTCAATAAAAGTAGCAAGTTTGAGCTACAATGTTAACGGAGGAAAACGAAATTATATAACACACGTTTTAAATATGTTTTAAATCTGGCAACATCGCTAATCGATTTAGTCGAAGCAATCTTTAGAATGGTTTGTTTCTGGAATACCTTGACTGGTTACCTACTCCACAGAGGACGAGTAATTTCGTGGTATACGCAGGTAAACCTCGGGGCCGAAGTTCTTCATGTTATATGTTCTTTGCTAATACATACACCGTAGAATTGGAACATGCCAGAGTACCTACTTCCCACGAATGTTACCTCAAGCCATAAAAATAAGAAAACATCGAAATAATATAAACCGAGAATATGATTTTAAGCTCAGTAAAACTTGGACTCCTGTCATTCACAGTCTAAAGCATTGCAATCACCCCTTGTCAGTCGGTCACACGCCGTCGACTCAAGTGTATTGGATGAACGACCAATCAGCATTATCCCATTCGACATGGCTGCAACAAAGAACTATAAATACGTCCACACTGACCCCCAGCTCTTCGTGCAACTTTGACTTTGATGATGCGAGCTGCAATGTCTTGCAAAAAGTTGGTCTATATGGATGCAGCACAAACAGTAAAAAGACCAACTTTACACAAGTATCCTTGTTCATAAGGTACTCTAACAATTCGAACCAAGTAGTTTTATTTAGGCCATAATTATTTGCTACTGCTCTTACAGACCATCCCTCCTCTAAATTACAAATTAAAAAATCAAGAACAACTTAATGCAACGAAAAATAGGTGTATGCATGCCAGTGTACATATTAAGTACTTCATTATCCTGTAAGTTGCGCTTAGAATTTATTGAAAAAGTATGAAAAGGAAGTTTAACCAAATACTGATGTCCAAGAAAACATTTGGATATTTTAATTTGTCTTTAACTGAAAGTTTGAGAACTGATTTTAAGAACTTATTCTGAAAAAGATTTTTATACATTATGCATTGCATGCACGAATAAAGCGAAATTAAGCTGCAAATAATGTGTTTACATATAAACGCTTGCAACTTTTTGTTTTTCGAGGTGGGTAATCTAGTTCCACTTCATAAATACATTTTTCGGTTCAATTTCTCGTTCTCCTTCGCGTTCATTTCATTTCTTAGAACTAGAGAGTACAACAGGTATTAAGAATCAAAGCTGATTTATAAGCCAGCGGTTATAGACAAAAGAATTAAAATTCACCGGTCACTTATCCGACGAAGTCAAATTTAGCTTGTTTGAGCACGTTTTATATGAGTGTTATGAGACTACATCCAATACGTATATTGAAACTTGGAACGAAGTGAATTAAAAAAGATGAATTGATTCACATGATTCTGGCTTGAGAGTTCTTGTATGCTTTGCACCTTGTGAAGTTGTGAACTCTAATAAGCATTTTTGTACAATTTCCTTGTTTAAAGTTGGCGTTTGGCTTATGCTGAAATAATAGGGACAGATTGCTACATAGAAAACACTTATTATCAAGTTATGCGAGTCGTAGAAACATAAACAAGACTTCATTTCAAAGACAAATGTTAGCTGATTATAGTAAGCTATTTTATAAACGGTAAAAGATTCGCTTGCCTTGTAAAATTGTATTTAAAATATCAACCCTTTTGTAGCCATTTTCCATTTGTATTTCTGCCATTCAACAGTAAAATTTACTTGCGCAAAATACAGAAACTATAAACCAGAAAAGTCAAAAATACGATATTTGATCTTTCATTTAAGATCTCATTGAGCTATTTCTGACGTTTACATTTTGAGAATAGCTGTTTTCTAAAAAATTGTCATTTAGGGTGAATATCACAATGGTAATTGTCAGAAATTCATGCTGGGTTTGTCGACACCTGATACAATTTCCAGGCATTGTAAGACAGATATCAGGTTGAAAATATGGCTAGTACTGTGACTATGGCTAGCTTTGAATAACAGGCAATGGGCAGGAATGACGGAAAATTTCAACTTTGTAAATGCAAAATTTACAATACGGTAAATCACGAAAACGAGTGACAGTGGATGGTTATTATTAGAGTGCGAATTTCTAGCTCTTTTGCTATACGTAATAATTAATAGCTGAACAGAAACGTTTAGAACAAAATACGAATTATGAAGAAAACCATTGTTTAAGAATATCTACTTTTAGGTTAAAAACAACTATTTTTCGGCAACTGTCTTAAAAGTCATTACTACTAAAATCTATCATTAAAGTCGATGTTTCCCTTACTGTTATTACAGTTATATTATTTATTTTCTAGAAAATTTGGTTTTTAATTGAAGTTAGTGAATCAAGGAAACCCATTTTTGTCTTCTTTCAACAATTTTAGGGTACTAGAGGGGCCTTACACTGAAAATTGTGGAGTTATTTTTGAGAAAAAACATTTTTTGTCATTTTTTCGACATTTTGTAGAGTATTTGGGGCCTCTCCGAAACTCCTTTGAAGTAATTTTTGAGAAAAATTTTATTTTAATTTTTTCGACATTTTGTTTTTATTGATGATTCATAGGAATCACCTAAATAGTTTAATTATTGCATTCACCACAAAACTGTTTTATAATAAGCCATTTTGAAAGAATTTAGTGTTCAAAAATGTAAATATGACAAAATATGACAATTTTAAAAATAATTTGTTTGATAGTATCTTGTAGCACTTATAATGATCAAATTAATCCATTAAAAAGTGGCCATCTGATTTCCAATGTGATAATATTTGAATAATAATGTATTGTTCAACTAATTTTACTGATAGAAATTCAGCTATTAAAATAAATGCATTTTGGTTTAAATCTCATGCAACCATGTAGTATACAGCTGGTTGAGGAAGAAAATATAAGCCAAAATAGTCTTGTGGCTAGGACACCTGGCCTTCGCTCAGGAGACTTAGGTTCGATTCCCGGTACTGGAAACTTTTTTAAAAAATGTAACTGCAGTTTATATCTTCACGTACAATTACTACAAATAAATATATTATTATTATTATTAAAAAATATTAGTTTTTTTACGTAATGTACTTTCCTGCTTAATTTATTACAGATTCAGCATTTGGCTAGAATCAGTTAAATATCATTTGGTTCCTGTTTATTGCATCTATGTCTGAAATTTCACAGATTTTCGGTTTAATTATAGTGACTGAAAGGCCAAGAAGCTTATTTTACTTAAAATTATCTGCACCGGCAAAAAACATCTGTCCGTGCCTTTGACCCACACCTACATGCAATACACATGCTCAGCAGAGAAACAATCCCTTGTATAACTTGAATAGTGGAGGTAGAAATGTTTACATTGGAAAATTCGACTTTGTCTATACTAATGTAGATAGCAGCACCCCGCAGTACAATAAAAAGAGAGGAACAATTGCGGGTTGTTTCTTATTTAAAACGCCAGCCTTAAGTGGTTTGTGAACTTTTACAAGCCCCAATGTTTTGGTTTGTGCTGTTAAGAACAACTTGTGAACATGGATAAGCACAATTTGCATTTTTGTAGCTTGTCAACAGTACAAACCAGCCGGTCACCACACCAAGCTACAATGTTTTGCAAAATATTAGTTTATATGGGTTCAAAATCCGCAAAACAGCCTAGTTTTCTTAGGTATCTTTGTTCACAAGGTATTTATGACATGGACCAGAACCTGGGTTTACAAGTCACCAACGTAATTATTTCAAAAATACTTGCTTGGGTTCATAAGGTGCAAGAAACACAAAGCCTACAATTGCTTGATGTTTATCTAGAAAGACCATAAACCAAAATTTGATTTCAATGTTATGCAACACCATTACAGTGTGCATGAGACACACATCCACATTGCTAAATTCACATGTTTAAGCACGTATTATAGTATCTACTGAAATTAGACAGTTGTGTTAATATTAAGATATGTATAGTGTTTTGATATTTTATATTCACCGCAATTTGCGAAATCACCTACTCTTATACATGTTTCATTATTTTTTATGTTTTGAAGATGGATATCGTTTCAGCATACAGGAAAATGTAACAAAATAAAAAAGCAGCAAATGTGTTATTCACTTACCAAACAACACTGCATGCAAGCATTGACTTTTTCATCTGTGCATGTGGATATCACGTACTTGCCAGTACCCCCCACATCTTTAGGTTCTTCTGTAGATATTTCTTTAGAACTATTATCTGCAGGTGTATTATTAAAAATACCATCTGAGTTTGTAGGATCCCGCAAAGGTACCATAGAAGAGGCAGCATCTTTTTCTTCCTGAGAAATAACCCGTTCTGTGTCAGGTATGATACAAAGTTCTTCGCTAGAACCTTGTTCTTCGTCACCAGCCTGTTCAGTATCTTCTGCTTCATCCTCCATTGGAAGTGCAGCAAAATCGTCAGATGCAATCGAATCTTCTTGAGGCTGGCTATTCTGGAAATCCTCGTCATCCTGAATTTCTGGAATTATAATTTTCTTAAATGTTACAGTGCAATCAATTACAGTTTCTATTATAAAAAAATAATAGTCCTCCCAATATTACTTTTTTTGACAAAAAATATATACAAATGTGGGTATTGAAATTATATTTGTAAGTATTTAATTAATGTCAAACTAAAAGTTGATCAACATACAAATAAATATTTACCTTGTCTACTAGTTCCCGCTGTGCTTTTTTCACTATTTTCTTTTCCATTTTCGGCTATAACATGCACAAATACAGGATTTTCGTTTACTCCATCTTCAGAATTATCTTGGTCGAATATACTATTGCACTCTTCTGACAAAGTTTCTTGTGACGAAGTCTGTGTAGAAGCGAGACCACTATCACTTTCATCATTATCCGCTTCATTTGTAGAAATTGATTTACTCTTATCTTTATTTGATAGTGTAGCTGTAGTTCCATCTTTTTCATTTTCTACCTGCGAAGATTCTTCGATAACAGTAACTGCAAATAATTCTTCACTGGTTTCAGCAGATTCTTGGTTATTTTTTATTTCAGAAGTACTAGAACTATCTGAAAGATCTTTATCCTGTTTACCTGAGCTTTCCAATATTGCTACAGTTACAACTTCTAGAGATTTTTCTGAATGTGATGTATTTCCTGCTGCATCGTTTTGTGTTTTATCTATTTCTAGCACACTGTCTCTACCATTTTCTGCATGTTCCTCTACGTTCAGTGATTCTATTTCTGTCAGTATGATACTATTGTCCGTTTTGTCAACATCCATCTTTTCATCTGTCTGTAATTCAGTAATGCTACTTTCAGAATTTGCAGAAGACAATTGTGCATCTACTTCATGGTGTGTGGTGTCTGTGCATTCTTCAGTTACTATTTCTGTACTGTTACTTGGAAAAGAACTACTCGCTACACTATCAACATTATTTGACTGAAACTCCCCAAGATTTTGAGAATCATCTAACATGGCTTCTAAAAATGTTGGGTTACTATCTGCATTCCTGTTTGTTTCTGACAGTTCTGGGTTGTTCAATTCAATTGGCGGGTATGGAGGTAATCTTAGTCTTTCCATAAATTCATCACTATCATTTTGTTCTTCTATCTCACTTGTTGCAAGTACGTCCATCTTTTTTGGATCATCAGTATTTGTGTTCGGTTCTACCGTTTCTGTCGACTCCATATTGAACACTATGTGCAGTGGCTGTTTAATCAAGCATGTTTACAACAAATAACTGAGTAAAACCCATTCACTCTGTCGACTTATTTCCTCTTTTTAATAGGTTTATAAAATGTATTGAACATCTCCACTGGATTCTTCAAAATCCACCTAAATAATTATATAAACATTAGAACTACATTTTTTTTGTGCTACATTTAATTTAGGTTAGTTTTATGGGTATATGCATGAGAGCTCAAATGGAACAAAGATTGGTAATTTAGTGCTGGTAAATATTCTAACGAGATTTGCTCGAAAAAAGTTTTCAGTTAAAAAACTGTGAAAAACCCACATTTTTGAGATGTATGAAAAGGTAAGTACGTATGTATTTAAAAAGACAACTGATATATTGCAGTATTTAGTTAAAAAAATTTCTATCGTCTATTTTTTATTTGAAAACAAGACATATACTTCTGTAGCTAAGTATGAGGGATGAATAAAGTATGCACTAAAAAAAATTCAAGGGTTGCACTAGAGCTGTTTTAAAACTGCCTGAAACTGACTCATTTTTCTATTCAAATAGTATGGATAGAAACATTTAAAACAATAAAGATTACAAACCACTGCTCTAATCGAAATTATTCACCTTCACAACTAACAAATTGTTAGATTTTGTTAAAAAAAATGTGTTATCAAATTTACGAAAGTATTTATTAAGTAGAGCAAAATTTAACAAGCAGTACACAAGAACGAAAATGAAATTCTATAGCAGCAGGGTAAAACAAAGGTGGTTTGACAAAGAATGCAGAGACAGCAGATAAACGAAATGCTATAAAGATAAAAAGGTTAAATGAAAGAGCAGCGGCAAATAGAAAATGACATAAGAAGAGAAGAAATGTCAAGACAATATGCACAAGAAGAAAGCATATTTATGGAAGATACGCTGATAAAACGTTGGGGTAAAATACACAAATTGACATCAGACATCAGTTGTACCAAGCCATCAATGTGGATTTGGCACATAAACAACATGAGGGATCAAAATAAACTTCAGTGCCGAGGGGTACATTATGTTTTTTTTAAATCTAGAAATTACAACATTTTAACCAACTTTTGTAGGTTATGTTGACATCGGTTGACGTTTACCTATCGCCCCGCCGTCTACGAAAAGTCTTAAACAATGGATTACTTCACTGCCGATTTCTCGTATTTTAAAGACGATTCTGACGTTCTTCACTGCCGATAAAAAATATTGTTGCAGACTTATTTCACTTTTAATTATAAATTTTCTATTCGAAATATATCTGGGAGTAAAAAACGATTTTTTCACATTTTTATCACCAACACATTGGCCAACTTGAAATAAAAACCATCTTAATCTACATGAAACCATCTACAATTCATGTTATGACCAAAAATTTGTTAGGTTTTACGGAAACAACCTAAAACTTGATTAAAAGGTCGTGTTTCGATTAAAATAAATTAACGATTTTTTTCATATAAGGGATGAAAACACATTTTAAATATTTTTTTCACACAAAGATATAATAGACCACTATTAAAATTTGAGATCATTTTAAAATCCTTCAAATATTGCGATTTGGCTAAAATTGCCGATTTTCAGATTGGTATATCTCAAAAGCGACTACACAAAAACACCTGAAATTTTTTCAAAATATTCTTCTAGTAACTTGTAATCCCCCTATAAAATTTCGTCATGGTGTTCTAACCAGAAATAATATTTTAAAAATAAAGAAAACGCCCACAAAATTTTTTTAACAAATGAGCGAATGGCGCATTCTACCGAGTGGTAAAATACACCAAAAATTGTCAAAATAATTTAATTATTTGTTATGGCTAGTAAAATGAAATGTCATAAACTAAACAATTAAATTTTCAATAGTAGTTCAGTAGTAGGAGACTAGATCACATTGGCTGGGCATTCCATAACATGTTAGGACTTGAAAGAAACAAGTCTACAGGCAAATATAGGTTTCATAAGTAGTGAAGTTTGTTTTTGTAGATTTGTGGTTTTTATTTATTATAGTGTTAACAAAAAGGAAGTATACTGGAGTATTCTGTTGGTTTGCTTGTTAATGAATTGTGTCATAAAACTTGTTATCATACATTTTATAGAGATTTTTCAAGTGAGTGATTTACCTCCAAATGAACAAACATTGATAAAGCTAAGAGTTAGTTAAAGTATTAATTCAATTTGCCAATATCATAGAAATAAGTATGTAGGCAAATCTACTACATAAAATCGTTGGTCTCTTTGTATCTTTGTTCGCTATCTCCTCAGAAGATACTGGACCGATTAAATTGTGTGATGGCTTAAAATGTTGCTAATTGTTAGACTTAGATCGTAGGCCGGTTTTTATTTTCAAAAAAGGTTTTAATTAAATAGTTTAATTAGCGGAGCTAAGCGTAGCTCGGGAGATTCACTATATGTCATTAGAGCAGCGCGTTATTCAATAAAGCACCATAACTCAGTGGTAGAATGCTCGCCTGGCACGCGGGCGGCCCGGGTTCGATTTCCGGCCGATGCATCCTTATTTAAAATTTATATTAATGAATCTCTCTTAAATTTGGTGATTCACTAGTATAGTCATATTTTTGGAAGAGTCTGCAGTGATTCTTTTCAGAGTCATAAAAAGTTGATAAAAAGTAGCTTAAGAGCAATTCAACAATATCTTAATAAGCCAAAACAAATTGCAGTTGATTTGGTCCCAAGCAAATCGTTTTGTCCGTTATGTTACAAAAAAATATTTACTTTTGAAGAAAAACCCTCAACAAATAAAGCTTTAAAATAGAACAAATCGGGAATTTTATTTTCAGGTTTTCTAAAAATCATGTTGATTAGTAGTTACTAGAATATTTTGAGAAAATTTCATATTTTTTTGTTCAGGCCCTTTTAAAATACATATACCAATTTGAAAATCAGTAATTTTAGCCCAATCTCAATATTGAAGGCTCGTAAAACCTAAAGAATAAATGTATGTATATATGTATGTATAATCTGTAACCTTATTTACCTTGCGGTGTAGAGGCTGAATGGTCTCAAATTTTAATAGCATCTAATGGTCTATTAAATATTTGTGGGAAAAAATATTTAACGTGTGTTTTCATCCCTTCTACAATTTTTTTTCCTACAGTCGTTAATTTGTTCTAATCGAATTACAATTTTCTAATCAAGTTTTAGATTATTTCCTTAAAATCTAATAAATTTTGGTCATAACACGAATTGTAGATGGTTTCAAGTAGAATAAGATGGTTTTCATTTGAAGTTGGTATCTTAATAAATAAAATAGCTATTTAATTTACATTTAAACCTTTGAAAACACCAAAAATGACAGATCCGAGTAGCCAAACCACTGAAATAGCTAGAAGAATTGGTCTCGCGTGGGCGGCCTTTGGCAAACTTTCTCAAACAGTACGAAGTACCCTACCAATAACTTTAAAATCGAAGGTGTTCAATCAATGTATCCTGCCAGTCATGACATAAGGCGCAGAGACGCTAACGCTAACCAAAGCATCTGCCCATAAATCAAGGTAACCCAAAGATTAATGGAAAGAGCGATGTTAAACATTAGACTAAAAGATAAGATAAGAAATGAATTAAAAGTCAAACCAAAGTGGAAGATGTGATAAAGAAAATGACAACACTTAAGTGGAATTGGGCAGGACACGTCGCAAGAATGTCAGATGAAAGATGGACCCGAAAACTATTAGAATGGAAGCCGAGGACAAAATGACCACCAGGAGGATGACATTAAAAGAAGTGCAGGGCATGACTGGATGAATAAAGCGCAGAACAGAAAGGAATAGAAGAAATTAGGGGAAGCCTATATCCTGCAGTGGATGACAATAGGCTAAAGATGATGACTAAACAAAATGGCTGCTAGAAGCCAAAGTGTTAGTGATAAAAATATTAAAAAAATCGTTTTGAACTCCTAGATATATGCAGAAACAGAAAATGTATACTTGAAAATAAAATATGTCAGTAACAGCCATCGGTTGATTTGTGGATTGACCCAATATCTATGAAAAAAAAATAGTTCGTTCCTGCTTCAATATTTTCAGGAGAACTATTGCGGTCCTGATTAGGGTGTTATTATTGTGCAATTAAGTCACCCAAATGCCAAAAATTTGACTGTGTGGTTAAACAATAAATGATACTGGAACCTGGGCTAGATGTAAGAAAAAGAAATGCAAGGAAATTCTGAGTGGTACAATAAAACGAGGTTCCACCTCATACCAGATTCGTACAGCATTCATGAATATAATTTTTCCACCGAGTTGGATCGACACAAGCAGACCACTCCTTTTTAATTTTCTATTGAAGTCAGTGAATATAAAAACTTTATAATATTAATGTGTTACACGTTGCTGTTTTACTAGCCTTTTAACAGGATTCAAAAATTAGTGTTACGAAGGTTACTAAAAATATAGGAAAATGTATGCATTTATGTTTGTGAAATCTTTCTAAGTAATTTTGTTCCTGTGCAATATTTCTGTTAATTTTAGAAGTAGGTGTATATCAACCTTCTATCATAGTAAAGCGAAAAAATAAATATAAGTTGCTGTTATATCCCAGAAATATAACATAAAACCACAATGTAAATAATAGTTTTCAATCCGTACTTACAAATGACTACACATTTTTCCTATATACTTTTCGTGTACTACCCCTAATAACGATATTTTACATAATTTTATATTTCTCAATTTATCTAGTGTCCCATGATTTTTTTTAAATCCAAGAGCATGATCAAATTTCTCCCTTATTTAGGCAACTTTTATCCCATTTAATTGACTCTCCGAGTCGCTTAATTTCCAAAATACCAATAGTGGCATGTCTAATTTGTAACACACTGTATAATTCATTACAAAGTTTGGTACCTTTATTCTTTTCGACAAATTCAAACTTGTACTTTTTACAGTCTGTTCAGTAAACAACATTATATTTTTTGTATGAGTATGCGCACATTTTTGTCTAGAGCTTCTGTATTTTGTTTTGCAAAGGTTTCCACACCTGCGACGGATTATATCAGTGTCAAAGTAGATATTTTTCCAGAAATTCTTGCCTGTAATCAGATGCAATAAAAATGCCTATTAATAAACGTTACGTCAATAATATCCAACACAGCATTTGCAGCGTACATAAATCAAACAAGTAGACACCCACCGTCAATTCCTTTGATGTTCGAATACCAGTTTGAATGACCTTGAACGGCTCCTGGGGTGGGGAGGTTACTTTCCGATATTACCAACAGATGGCGCCACTAATTTACCGCATCAAGGTTGTGATCGAGTCCCTGTATAATATTAAAATTATGTTATTATTAATATGCAGGAACTCTAGGTTGGGATTTAGTGACTTTAGGTTGGACTTGTTTTGCCATCTGGTGGTCAAGCTTAGAAATACGCCCAGAGTTGCTGTCCCAGGCACTCTAAACAGGTTTCAACATTTGACATGAGTGTCTTTACTTGTTTGATTTATGTATGCTAGTATTTGTATATCCTTAAAAGTAGTTGTTCACAACCTATTTGCTTTAGTAACGTTTTGTTAAGTACATTCCTAGACAAAGATGCATTTTGGAGTTCAAAGGGCACTTTGTGTTTCTATGTTTACCGAACAGACTATAGTAACAGTGCGACAGTTCTTTGTTTGCAGCAAATTGATTCTACAAATCAAATTTCATTTCCATAACAAAACAAAAAGTACCTATCGAAACATACATAACCTACAGTTGATGTTTTTGTCAAATACATCATGTTAGCCCACAAAACTACTATGAAATTAACATGTAAAAATGCAATAACACAATTATACTACTAGCTAATACTGAATCACATTCAGTTTAAATAAAACTTCCACAAATCAGCCCACAGGTATAGCCACAATGAGGTCATATGCTACTATGCACCAATTACACAGTAACAGGTACGAATCGGCAAAGTGCAAAACCAAAATATTGACTTAAAACAATGTGTACCGGTTATGAATTTATTTATTTTTGATTTGTAACTAGACAACTATGAATTAACAGCAGATTTCAAGTTAAAAGTAATATAGAAATAGCTGGATAGAGATCTCTTAACAGGCAAATTATTGTAAGTAATTTACCCATACTCACTAATTTTCTTTCTTTACTTTATGTAAGCATCGGTTTGCACTCCTTGGCTGACCTTCGTCTTAACTAAAAAAAGAAAAAAAAGTAAAAAAAACAACAAATAAAACCAAAGTGATCCATACATTCTCTTTTAAATGCATTTCCAAACCGAATCAAATTAAGATATATTCTATTCAAAATCTGTGAAAGAATACATTTCTAAGGTATAATTCGTTTCGATAAGTGTAACAAAGTCTAAGCATTTTTTGAATTTTACTATTTTTGTGCTACTGTATGCAGCAACAAACACTGTACCAGTTAGCACTTATCTCAACCTGCACTTTCTTCAGGTTTGCCTCCTTATCTCCGGTAGGATGTTTACGCGTGGTTTGATATCGGTACTACCCCCGCGCTTCGCGTAGCTAAAAATTTCAATCAAAGAAAATACTTTCAATTGTCAAGAACAACTGCGCCCGAACTGCTACGAAAAAACCAACTGCTAGTAGCAAAACACGCGGACGTCGTCTAACAGTGGTGTCTCTAGTTGACCGGCGTTTTGAGCAACGTTTGATTATATGTCACTTATTTTATAATGTAAATAATATCGCGCTCTTTGTAATCGAATGCTCAACAATGTTCCAGACATATTCTACAGATTATAGTCTTAATAAAATCCCTACCTTGGTATTTTCAAAGCACACTAGTCAGCTTTCGTGCTTTCCTAACAATCACAAGCAATAAAGTCGCTAAGAACAAGCTGCAAGCGCCGATGATCAACCATACAATAAACGTAATGGAGGAATAGAGCTTTCTGCGCAGCAGCAGATCCTGCTGCAGGTTGCCAACTTGAAGGAGGAAAATATAAGCAATGACGAGAGGCGATTTTGATTCTTTAATTTGATCATTCGGAAGAAACTTTTTATATGCTTTCAAAGTTTGAATAAACTTGCAGAAAAATCACATGTAAGTTTGAAAATATCGTCGACACCTTAGATTTTTTGTATTGCAGGTTGCATTACTGATGCTGCTGTGCCATTTATGCTCTAGCGTAATATGAGCTTTTGCTAAGGCTGTGTCAAGGCTGCATCTCGGTCCGCTTAAATCAGAAATTTCATACTAAAATCCTAAACGATGTTTTTAGGATAAGAATGTCTGAGCAAAACAATATAATTCTAAACTATTTAAAATTGCTCAAAATAAACAAATACGTAATTATTTCTCTACTAGTTTTTTTTAAATGACATCGATTTAGTAATATGTTAAGAAACGAAAATAGAACAATAACAAAGTAACTACAACTATTGTTCTGTTACTTTTACTACCTAAACGAGCAAAGAAAACGTTACGCATTCCGCTATTCAGCTATAGCATGTTAATGCGTAAAGGTTGTATGATGCAACCCGCCATACAGATTGCATAAAAATAATTCATCTACAATTACCATTTAAAATGTATGTACAATATTTGAGCTACGTTGCTTTTTATTTTATTTATATAATTCTAGAAAAAAATAATCTGCTTCTAAACTTGTAAGAAACTAATATATTTTATGAGGACCAGTCAGGATTTAAAAGTAAACATTCTTGTTATCTAAACAACAGATTTCAAACAATAAAAGTAGGAAATAATCTGTCAGAGAAAGTAATAAATTATGGAGTTCTACAAGGGAATATACTGACCCTATTTGTTATAGTTTACATAAATGACATTAAAAATAACTCTACAATAACTTCACAAATTTGTATGCCGATGATAGGGACAGTTTTATTTGCATCAGAAACTAACTTTGCAGAGGTAGATGAATCAATAGTGAACTGAACAGTTTGCGAAACTGGCTTATATTTTAAAAACTGAATTTAAATCCTACCAAAAAGTGCATGGTTCTTAGTACAATCCATAACTGTAAACTGTTGAGCAAATAGATGAAATTAAATATTTGGGAATACAGGTAGATCCACAATTAAATTTATGGCATGGTGTAGATTACATTTGTAAAAAAACTAGATAAGAAGACTGGATATGCTGGTAGAATGTCAAAAAAACTTTTAAAATGGTCAAGGCATATAACGGGTGTTCATAAACAGTCGTCATCCCAGTTGCTTTGAAAAACAAAATGTTATGTCTTTGATTAATTCGTGCAACACAATGGAACGTCATTGAGTACTGTCACAGCGCAGTTTTTCTGAATTATAATAGACATACGTTTATGAAGTCTAAACCTACTGGGATGACGACTGTTTATGAACACCCGTTAGTTTATAATACAATAATTTATCCTCAGTTCAAGTAGTCTTTGGTAATACCTATATTGAAATATAGAGTATATACATATTATATAAAATCAAAATTTTAAGAAATATAGTAATGCGAATTCTACTGGAATGTAATAGGTATACTAGGACAACGGACGTGATACAAACACTAAAGTTTATTTGATTTGGTTGAACCATCTTGATGTTTTTAAATCATGGAGATAGATACTTAATTTCTCAAACTTTAACGCTGAATATCTCAGAAATGTTCTAATGCAGTATTTCTTGATGCAAAAATACTCACACTGGGCTTTTCTTTTGGAATCCTCTATAAAATATACAGGATGCCATTTTAAATTATAAAATTGTGCTTTTGTACTAACATAATCCGTAAGTCCGGTTATATCCCTTTATACATTATGTTTAACATTTCAAATGTTTACCTCACAAAACAAAATAGAAGCCATCTAAGGTTTTTGCTGAGAGACCTGTATATACAGCATTTTCCAAAAAGTAAACAATAGAAACTTTTTTATTATGAATTTAAAAAAAATCTTTATAAAGAAGCGTGTGCTTTATTTAAATGCTGTTTTAGGAATATAATATATTTCAATTGTGTTACGGTGTGGCGCAAAATTTAATTTGATTCAAATTGCGACAAGAGTGAAATACCTTTGTTTCTAATTTTTTAAGTTATAAGAAACATACTATATTACACAATTAAGTCCAGGTATAACGTTTCAATAAAGAATATTAATTGAGTTTTATTGTTTTTTGATATAAACAAACTAATTATTTTGTTCACTAAACTTTAAGAAAAGTTGCAATGAAAGTTTAACGAAGAAAATAATCTATATCAAAATTTCAACTTTATATCTAAATTTAATTTTTAAATATAATACTAATTTCTTATAATTGTTTTGCAAATTTTTAGAAACAAAGGTAGTTCACACTTGTCATAATTTTAAATTTAATTTTCCCATTAAGCCGTAAAAAATTGAAACATTATATTCCTAAAACTGGTTTTAAATGAAGGACAAACTTTTATAAAGGGTACATTTTTAAAGAAATCGATTAGTAAAAAGTTTTCCATTTGTTGCAAACTTTTTGAACAAATCTGTAAATGATGTTTCATATTATAGTAAATGTGAAACCCCAACAATCGATAAAAGATGTCAATGTAAAAATTTGTTTTGATTGAACTATAAATAAAAGAAGTTATATAGAAAATGCGTTTAGTGTATTATGCAAGGTAACAATGAAACAAAAGACTTTCTAGAAATATCTGTTTGCCATCCTCTATATCCGTGTTTAGAATGAGTTCAAGCTAACGAAAAATAAGCAATGCTGATGCTGATAGTGCAAGGTATTTTTTGTAAGTGTTTTGTTTTATTGTCAGCTACATTAAAGACACTGGCCACTTTTTTACCTGTAACTTATTTGGTTATGGTTCAAGTGAAAAACAATGATTAGAATAGGCTCATCTAGGTGCTAGGTTGAAAAGCTAATATGACTACTATAAAAAAAGTTGGTCGCTCCGAACAAGTGAAACATCATCATACAGCAATTTTGATATCACAAGTAAACGCACCAAGATTTAACTCTTGCGGTGAAGAAGAGTTATAAAAGAAAATAGGTAAAAATAAAATTTTCAAATCTTTTATGTCTAGAATATGATCACCATACAGCGCCAAAGTGTTGTTCCATATAACCAGGCCCATATCTATCATATTTTTCAAGATACCAATGGTGATATGTGATAGTTAAGTGGAACACTGTGTATTATATTTTTACATTCATTAACATAATAAAAACTAAAATATTGTATTAAAGAAACTCCACTTGTGGATCTCAACTTTTGCGGCCATGGTCAAAAATCGAAATTAAACGTCAAGGCGCTTTGATTTAAATATATAAAAATGATAGATAACCTTAATTATGGTCCAATGTGTGGTGTTGCAAACAATATTTTTACTTTACTTGTCTAAATAACGAAGAAAATATTGTAATCGTCAAAAATCACCTTCCGAAATTTCTTCAGATCTTCACGTTTCAGGATCCCTAGATGACAAAAACTTGTTTTCTTAATTCCGTTTGTCTGTTTGCCTATCTGTCTGTTTGTATGTTTGTTTGTAGGCGGTATAGCTTAAAACGTATTTGATGGAAGAAGACCATATTTTACGTGCTGATTATATGCCTACCTGTTTCAAAGCCAAGAGAATTTCAGTCAAATATATATGTGGTGAGCACAGAATGTTGCGTTAACTCAAGAACTATTAGTTAAATGAAAGTAATATTTTGCACATAGCATACCCTTCAAGAAAAATTACATACCCTGTACCCAATATATACAAGGAAAACAACTTAAAAAAATTAAATTCTTTTTTATTTTGATTAAAAAAAACTAGTTTTAAAACTTACTTGCGAGAGAAGTTTAGTGTAAAGCCCTTTACAAATTTTTAAATTAGTAAATTTGATCTTCTGCATTTAAATGTCGAATATTCTTAAAAATAAGTAGTCCGCTGTGGCTTTGTACGTTTTCTTCACTATTGCTGGCATATACATTTACTTTTTTATAGATACCTATATGTTTAATATGTACCTATTTACTTCTGAGAATATTATTACATTTAACTTGTGTGTTAGCCTGTGGAAGAGACACAAGACAGAAGTTTGTTCGTGACTCATAAACATCCAATACGGGGCTTTGAAAACTACATGAAGCTTTATATAAGACACTTAATATGACACATCGAGTCTAAAGTTGCTATATTTTTGGATTATGATACTTAACTTGCTTTATCCTATATAGTCTAGTTTAGTCTATATTTTTTCAGCAGGATTTAGAGCAGGCCGTGACTTCTAATATTTTTACAGTGTACTAACTTAACCTTAAAAATATCACTAAATGTTAAATTACGGTAAAACATTTTCTGTCGAAATTTACTTAAGCAAACGGCACCACATATTTATCGACTTTACTATAACATTATACAGTCTCTCTTTTTTCAACATGACTTAGAGCAGGCTGTGGCTTCAAATATTTTTTACAATGTACAAACCTAATCCTGAAAATATCCTTAACCTAGCTTTGATAGCTGTTTGGACACTGGAAAAGTTATTATTGTTAGCTTTTTGGCATTTTGAAGGAATATTTTACAAAATTTTGTAATAATTTTTGCAGTATTCAAACAGCTGTGAAAGTGACGTTAAAGGCTGGTTTATACAGCTTTCTTAGTCCTAACATTAGTATTAGCAAAGAGCATAATGCTCTTTGGTATTAGTATTAGCCCTAGCAAAGATGAATCATTCAGTTATCACTGACGCGTTTATACAGTCTTAACTTAGTCTTAGTCCCAGCTGGTCCTAAGGACTGACCTTGAGAGTTCCCCAACTTTTAACTTAGTCCTAAGAATTTCTTAAGACAGAATTAAATTTGACTGGCGAGCATGTGGTAGTAGCCGATAAGGCGGCAAAATTTGAATGATAAACAGAATATTTTTGAAGAGCAACAATAATTGTTAAAAGTGCATCATTGTTATCTATAATCTTCAAAAGTAATTAGAGAAGTACTGAAGCGTCTGGATTATTATAATAGAGGCAAACTTAACATTCTTTTTTGAATGCCATAAGGCTAGGCACATTATATATTTGGAAAGTTTATTATTCATTCGAAATTGCACACAAATCCACTTATTTGCTGTTTAACACCTTTTTGTAAAATGAGCATCAGCACCTAGTATTCCATACACTGCAAGTAAAAGTTTCCGTCTCTTCAAAGGCGAAATTTTGCCCATTTTAAAAGTTTTTACAACTTATTAACAGAACCAATTACAACAACAAACGGAATACGTAACGGATTTTTTTGCATTTAAGGTTAAATGAATTTATAAAATGCGCAATTTTACACACACACATTTGCGCAATGCGCATGAGCTGACGTAAACTTCTTAACCCAAAATATGTCTGTATAAACACCTGTTTTTCTTTTTAAGACTAGTGCTAAGTTAGGACTAATACTAATACTAAGACTAGGACTAAGAAAGCTGTATAAACCAGCCTTAATAAAAACATTCAAAGCTTATCAAAGCCAGTGTTGAATTCAGACTGTTTAGTCCGGGGGGGGGGGGGGGGGGAGGGAAGAATGAAACTTCTATTTCCTCGCAATTCACCCATTCTTTTATATATAAAAAAAATTCACAGATTTCGCAATCCTTGCAACCATCGGAGACATTGGAAATGATAACACCATATATGAAACCTAATTAACAGTTTATTATACATACAAGGTTATAAGTATAAACATAGAATTTTAGCATTTTATTTTTCAAAAACTAAAAGTATTACTAATATAATAAACATCTCAACTTACGAGTAAGGTAGTAAGAAATAATAAACATAATTTCTAATTAACCAACTTATATTGAATTTGCAGTTAAACTTAAAAGTATTCCTAATATAATAAAATCAAAATCAAAATGAAGAATATAAATTTCAATACAACCAAACGCACAACTACCACATGGATGTATCAAACTTTTTGTCACGGCTACTACTGGTAGACGCCCCTACATTGACATTATCGTCATCATCACTCGAAGATGATTGAACTATCGTACTGTTTTTAAATTCCGTCAGTTGGTCAAAGCCGAAAGACCGTTTTGGCACTCTATCGATTTCGGCGACTTTCATGTATGCTAAGGACTCGACGTTCAAGTCTAAACTAAAACCACTTTTGGTAATTTTAAACCCTTTCACCGAAATCATTAAAGCTGCGTGGATGTATGAAGGTATTATCAACTTCTTCCATTTTGACGGATGTATCGTTCTACCAGTAATCTCCGCTAAACTCACATGTATCTGACTGGGTACGTTTAAAGTGTTTTCTATACGTAGGCCAAAGATACCGGGTGTGGTTTGACCATTTATATTTTTGGTTGCAGTCATCAGTTTCATTCGTAATGCATTCAATGATTCTTTGATATCCACAATGCCAAAGCGCTCTATAGCCGAACGAAACTGTTGACTTGCAGCCAAACATTTCATATCATTGATGAAACGCTCCAAGAAAGCTAACATCATCGCTTTGCTTTCCGCGTTCCACCAATGCTGAATAGTCGGAACTAATAATGAAACCCGATGTCGCGGCTGTAACGCTTTGATGTCATGAATCGTCGATCTACAAAAGTATTCCTCGGAGGTTGTGATAAAAACCCCGTACGCGTTAGTTACAGCGAATAACAACGGGGGTTTCTTATATTGAAATTGACAAAAATTGGTCTTATTGATAGCATTTTTCCGAAACTTGTAGTTCATGTCCTGCAATTCAGCGGCGATGCGAACAGGATGACAATGTGATAAAGAACTCTTGTAACGCTCATAAAAGTTATCCAATTCAGATGCATCAAACAGTGTGCCTATAACACATGATATGAAAAATTAAAAACTTACCAGCGAGTTACGTATTCTGTTAACATTACCTGATGGTGGTTTAACCATATAAGGGGTCTTGCCAATGTCATCGTGCTCGGCCTCATCGGATGATGACGAAACTTCCGGCAAAAATTTACTGATCTGATGATTTGGCGATGATGGTACAGAATTGTCTCGAACAATCTCACAATCATCGTAAACAAAAGAAGTACTCTCTGGCTTGGAATGTGTCTGCTGCGATTTCGACTTTTTAGGTTTGGAAGGTTGCGGGCTGGAAGCTGCTAATTCAGTTTGCGAAAAGATGCGCTTCGAAGCAGAATGTTTATCGGCATTCGAAAACATTATTAGCCGGCACTAAAACAGTTATTCGGTATAGTCAGTAATTATAAACTAACGTCGTCTGCATTCGAGTCACTAGCACACTGCTTTGCGAACGATAAAGGCGATACTCACAAAACAGTAACTAATAGAAGCGAATCCCCCATGCTAAACGTTGGCAACACGCCACCATTTTTTCACAAAGCTGGACCCTGGTGCCCAAGTGGCAAATTACACAATGAGCGGTAGATTTAAACGACGCTAGCGGGAAATTTAAATGGCGCGTATACGCAACCCTCCAATCTCATTAATTTAAAATAATATTTTGTGAATAAAATTTGATTTAAAAAATAATTCATAAACTTTAATTGCTAATGCTGAATTAGGCATTAGCAATTAAAATTTACAAATTATTTCTTAAATACAAATTACAAGAGTACAAATTTTAATGTAAATAAAACAATTATATAAGGACAGCACTAGTAAAAAAAACTTTATTAATGTAGTAAATACATTCAGCAGAAATAATATACAATACAATAAATATTAAATTCTAGAACAAAAAATAAATGCTTATAAAACAACATCGAATTAAATAAAATATATGTATTATTTATAAACATAAAGAATAAATAACAATACTTCGCAGCCATTTTCTTCCGATGTTCTTGGGTAATGGAGGTATTCAGCTTATGCTTCTCCTTGACAAATTTGAAGATGTGGGCATCGTCAGGGCAGTTTCTCCACAACCTATTGATGATTTGTTGAACTGCTTGAAGTTATTCTCCAAACTAGGTTCAAAATCGGTAACAGAAAGAAATGCATATAAATAATCCTGAATAATTTTGATAAATAATCTAATGTTGATTATTACACACGATTGTGACATGACTGATATCACCTTCAAAATATAAATGCGGGCAACACACTTACATATAATTTTACCTGTACCAAGAGTCATCGTGCTGATTGCCCTTAGAAAACTGCCCTCGCAACAGTTTTCATTGCAACCAGCACTCAACCCTTGGCATGTGCAAAATTATCGGTAAGTGTATCTCGCCCTTGTTATATTACTAATGAAAATTATTACTGTTGCTTATTTCATTATTTTATAAAGGAAACAAATTAGCTGATACGTCAAAACATGTACATACATTTGAAGATGTCAAAGGCTGATCATAACATGAACATAAAACTGTATTAGCTTCTACCACATTTGTAGGAATACCTAACGATTACTTCTAATGCTTCGGAAGTTAAAGAATGCGGTACAGAAATTTATAAAATGCTTACACTGACCTGTAGTACCAATTTCTTGCAGCCAGGAAAGCAGGTCGACTTCTTTTTCGTGCTGACCATTAGCACCGTGCAAAGGACATTTATAACTGAAAAAAATTTACTATTTTAGTTAATGGGTACATGAGGCAATAGGTATTACAAAATTAAATATGGATGTTTATTTCGCTGTCGCTGTAAACAAACTAAGAATTCAGGAGCTAAATCAACGTAATAGACATTAAAATTAACAAGTATTTCAACAAAATTTAGGCAATACTTACTGTTATTAGCAAAACGAAGCACTTAACATCAACAAGCCAACAACTACGGCGTTGGGAAACGCAAGGTTATGTGACGTCAAAATTGAAATTCTTGCCTGCGACTGCGTATTACGGGTTGTAAATTTCCGGCTCCCCGACCCGATGGAGTGCCCCCCCGAACTTTTCTTGTTGCCAATACTGGGGCCTGGACACAACGCCCACTGGTCACAAACCCCAACTCAGAATTTGGTCATAACGCCCAACTTCGATTCTGGTCACAACGCCCAACTTGGTCACAACGCCCAATTTTGATTTTGGTCACAACGCCCAACTTGGTTATAACGCCCAAAAGCGATATTGGTCACAACGCCCAACTTGGTCACAACGCCCACCGACGCCTGTTATAGGAGAGAGCTATCGACGCCACTTAAACCACCGTTTTGGTCATAACGCCCAACTTCGATTTTGGTCACAACGCCCAACTTGGTCACAACGCCCAATTTCGATTTTGGTCACAACGCCCAATTTGGTCACAACGCCCAATTTGGTCACAACGCCCAATTTCGATTTTGGTCACAACGCCCAACTTGGTCACAACGCCCAACTTTGATTCGGGTCACAACGCCCAACTTGGCCACAACGCCCACTTTTGATTCTGGTCACAACGCCCAACTTGGTCACAACGCCCAATTTCGATTTTGGTCACAACGCCCAACTTGGTCACAACGCCCAATTTCGATTTTGGTCAGAACGCCCAACTTGGTCACAACGCCCAACTTTGATTCTGGTCACAACGCCCAACTTTGATTTTGGACATATCGCCCAGGCGGCACAAAAAGTAAGAAAAATGTGTATCTAAAATGAATAATAATAAATTAATAGGTAGGAAAATTTTCAAGTTCCCGTAAGTAGTATTAATATTATTTATTTTTCATAATAATTCAGTGGCGTAATACGTTGTCCAAAAAGTTTCTAAATTCGGATTATAACATATAAAGTTGTATTTTTTATATGGAACTCATAGTTAGCTGTGGCATTATGAGAAAGAGGATTTTCTCCCATTTCAGTGACATATGTCGTATGGGATCGGATTATTCATTTTCACTACTTTATAGCAACAATTCACAATTTTTAATATTTCGTCGTTTTCTAGTTGAAAACTTGTGCCATTTAGAATATACGTGATTAAACAAAGTTTTTGCGTTGTTACAATACCACCGTTTAATTGACAGAATTAATCACGTTTGATTGTTGCTTATAATATTATAGTGTCCTTCATATTTCCATTTATCAGAATATTTTATTGTCCATTAAAACCTCTGTAGTTTCTCAAATTAAAAATGCATTTGCAAAAATGTAAATATCCTACTACTATACGAAGGAGGTTCGAAAATATGAAAATGATTGAAGAAAAAAGTACTCTTATTTTTCAAAATACACAAAAATGTTAATTGGAAGTATTTCTTATAACATATCTATTAATAGTTATTTAACAAACAAGTATGTTAATGAGAGCGATTAATAATCGAGACATTTTAATGCGTGAGCGCGTTAATTGTAGATATTTTTAATCGCCGATTAACATACGAGTTAGTTACAATATTTTTCCGTTGAGCGTACATTATTAATTTGAAGAAAATCTAATTTTATTTCATGAAAATAATTTGACACTTAAAGTTTTGACATTAATGGTACCGGGTGACCATAAATGGTTGTGATTTTTTTCTTAGGTTGGCACTGTTTATGTTGATGACATTGTAAGTCTATGTCAAATATGAGGTTAGCAGGTTAGGTTTTGAGTCATTTTGTGTCAAAACTGACGCAAAACATAACCTGCTAACCTCGAATTTGACAAAGACTTACAGTGCCACCAACATAAACAGATTTTTAAAATCGTTTATTAATAAAAAATCATTCATCAATGAGGGTCATTAATAGACGATTCTCTATACATTAAAGAAACCCATAAATAAACAATCAAAGGAACAAAATATAATTGATTTTAAATTGTTATTTGGTCCGTTTGTTATTAAATGATTTAAAAAATTGACACAAAAATGAAATTTGTTTGCACTGATTTCGAATCACGTAATATCCTGGTTGCTAAGTGAGGGGAAACTCAGGTTTGACAGTACACGTTTATCGTATCCGTTGATAAGTTAACTTTGAAGTATTTCATTTGGTAATACACAGCGTGGTAAGAAAAAAATAGGAGAAACCAGAAAAAAATGTTTTCGGAGCAAGTAACTGTGACTTTATGTTTGACACCTACTTTTAACCTCTTTAAATAACATTTTTGTCTATTTTGAAAAATAACGGTACTTTTTTCTTGAATCATTTTCATATTTTTGAACCTCCCCTCTTTACGAATATATTTACATTTTGGCAAGTGCATTTTTAGTTTGAGTATCAGCAATAAAACACTCTGATAAATGGATGATAAAAAAATCTATGTGTTACAAATTTATGAGGGACAGTAGGTATATGTTATATTATACAGATTGGTTATGGATAGTGTGAACATAGGTACTCGTAGTTCATTGAGCTAGAATACAGTTTATGGGCTTTGTATGCGTTAGACAGAAGTAGACATATATGATTTAAAATCTAGTATCCCAGAATTCAGTGTTTTCTAAAAACAAAACCTTTTGATTCTGCGAATACTAGATGTTAGTCGCAAATAGGTCTGTTTATGCCTAACGCATACAAAGTCCATAAACTGTATTCACACACATTTGATTACTTATGTTTACATTTTCCGCCACCAATCTGTATATTATGATATATAACACTAGAATGGGAAAAATACAATTTTATGGTATACATAGAATTTTAAAACTTTTTTTGAATAACTGACTACCCACTCCATTCGTATCGAAAAGGTGCCAGAAGAACGTCAAACTACTTTTATCTATTTTTATAAATAAGCGAGATATTGTCAAAAAACGAAAAATTCAATTTTTGTTTATAAATCGCAAACAAAAGACTGTAGCCCATTTTGGTTTAAACCATTAAGCTTTTCTCGAAAAAATAGTTTGAGGATGGGGGTCCATTTCTCCATATCTCCTATAGTTATCGAGAGTCCCTATGAAAACATCGAAATTGCCTTATTTACCTGTAGATTCTGCGACAGCGACCACGCTTGTTCACGAAAATAAATTTGAGCCCCCTTAGCAAAAGAAAAAATAATTAGGTATTGTAGGTATCCGAATGTTAAGAATTTGCTAAGTCTTGTAATGTGTATTCTGAATTTCCACCCATTGAGTTTTCCGTTGAAATTTTAATGTCTCTAATGTTCAGTCGTGGAAGGCACGTTGGGTTGAAATGACAGAAGTGGTTAAATTGCTAGTTATCTTTATACAGATTGGTGGCGGAAAATGTGAACAAAGGTAATCAAATGAGTTGGAATACAGTTTATGAGCTTTGTATGCATTAGACAGAAATAATTATATGCGATTAACATCTAGTATCCGCAGAATGAAGGTGTTTCGTTTTCAGAAAACACTGAATCCTAGAGGATACTAGATTTTAAATCATATGTCTATTTCCGTCTAACGCATACGAAGACCATAAACTGTATTCCAACTCATTTGATTACCTTTGTTCACATTTTCCGCCACCAATCTGTATACAGATAACTAGCAATTTAACCAATTCTGTCATTTCAATCCAATGTGCCTTCCGCGAGAGAACATTAGAGGCATTAAAATTCCGACGGAAAACTCAAATTGGTGGAAATTCAGAATACGTCATAGACATTACAAGACTTAGCAAATTCTTAACATTCGGATACCAAATTATCTTTTCTTTTGCTAAGGCGGCTCAAATTTATTTTCGTGAACAAGCGTGGTCGCTACCGCACAGTCTACAACTTAAGTCAATTTCGATGTTTTCATAGGGAATCTCGATAACTATAGGAGATATGGAAAAATGGGGTGGCGGAAAAAAGTGCCTGGAAAACAGTGCCCACGGAAAAAAGTATCGATGGGGGAAAATAATAATAAAGTAATAACCCGACGAAGAAGGTTTACAACATTTAAAAAAAACTGGAAGTTACCCTTTTATTTTTTTAAATCTCTGCATTGCAGTATTATGCAGTATTTGAACATGTATTGTGCTTACCTGTTCCCAAATCGACAGGAATGCAGATTTATAAATAATACGTAGAAATATTAAAATTTGAAGGTTTTTATCTAAAGTGCATGTGGATTATGTCTACCATCTCAAGTGCAATTAGCGCCAACAAATCTTTTAAGGTAAGTAAGTAACAAATGACGAAATATATTAAAAAATACAAAATTGTTATACAGTTTGTCCCCGGATTGAGTTACAATGAGGGAAAAAAGTTTATTTTTGACTTCTCAAAAAAATCAGTCTTTATAAAAAAACCCTGCTTGTTCTCAAACTACAAATGCACTTGCCAACATGTAAATATATTCGTATACAGGGGAGGTTCAAAAATATGAAAATGGTTCAAGAAAAAAGTACCGTTATTTTTCAAAATCGACAAAAATGATATTTAAAGAGGTTAAAAGTAGGTGTCAAACATAAAGTCACAGTTACTTGCTCCGAAAACATTGTTTTCTGGTTTTTCCTATTTTTTTCTTAACACGCTGTATATTACCAAATGAAATACTTCAAAGATAACTTATTAACGGATACGATAAACGTGTACTGTCAAACCTGAGTTTCCCCTCACTTAGCAACCAGGATATTACGTGATTCGAAATTAGTGCAAACAAATTTCATTTTTGTGTCAAATTTTTAAGTAATTTAATAACAACCGGACCAAATAACAATTTAAAATCAATTATATTTTTTCCGTTGATAGTTTATTTATGGGTTTAATTCATGTATAGAGAGTCGTCTATTAATGACCCTTATTAATGAATGATTTTTTTATTAATAAACGATTTTAAAAATCTGTTTATGTTGGTTACATTGTAAGTCTATGTCAAATTCGAGGTTAGCAGGTTAGGTTTTGCGTCAGTTTTGACACAAACTGACTCAAAACCTAACCTGATAACCTCATTTTTGACATAGACTTACAATGTCACCAACATAAACAGTGCCAAATTAGAAAAAAATCACAACCATTTATGGTCACCTGGCACCATTAATGTCAAAACTTTAAGTGTCAAATTCTTTTCATGGAATAAAATTAGATTTTCTTCAAATTAATAATGTACGATCAACGAAAAAATATTGTAACTAACTCGTATGTTAATCGGCGATTAATAATATCTACAATTAACGCGCTCGCGCATTAAAATGTGTCGATTATTAATCGCTCTCATTAACATACCTACTTGTTTGTTAAATAACTATTAATAGATATGTTATAAGAAATACTTCCAATTAACATTTTTGTGTATTTTGAAAAATAAGAGTACTTTTTTCTTCAATCATTTTCATATTTTCGAACCTCCTTCGTATAGTAGTAGGATATTTACATTTTTGCAAATGCATTTTTAATTTGAGAAACTACAGAGGTTTTAATGGACAATAAAATGTTCTGATAAATGGATATATGAAGGACACTATAATACTATAAGCAACAATCAAACGTGATTAATTCTGCCAATCAAACGGTGGTATTGTAACAACGCAAAAAGTTTGTTTCGGTTCAGCTGTTGTACATCAAATCTTGTTTATTGTTCATATACAGTAATCCTTATATTAATACTCAAATTACCCACCAGCACCTTACTAGGCAAAAAAGTAAATTTAATGTAACTGTCCCCAAAACAAACTTAACACTTTCCCAAAAATTCATCACTTATGTAGGACCGAAGTTTTACAATTTACTTCCAATTTCCTTTAATGCAATAAATAATATAAGACTATATGCTAGCAAAATCACAAAATTTATTCAAGCAAACCCATTACTTTTTCTAAAAATCCTTAATTAAAGCAATTTACTTACTTGATCATTAAAATCAAATTACTGCAAACATTGGTACGACGGTAGCTTAACTTAACTGTATTCATGCGCACTGGGAATAGTTCAATGTCAGCTCTATTGTAATTTTTTTTTTTCATATACAGACCGGACACACACGAGCTTGTGCTTATGTGTCCAAACTAATTTGATTTTATATATATATACGTATATTATACACTTTTCTTGATATTTATATATACATCTATATTTTTTAAATTTATAATGTATGTAAGCGAAACATGTAATATTAATTTTGAAATAAACTTACTTACTTACTTACTTACTTACTATATTTTAAATGGCACACGTTTTCAACTAGAAAACGACGAAATATTAAAAATTGTGAATTGTTGCTATAAAGTAGTGAAAATGAATAATTCGATCCCATACGACATATGTCACTGAAATGGGAGAAAATCCTCTTTCTCGTAATGCCACAGCTAACTCTGAGTTCCATATAAAAAATACAACTTTATATGTTATAATCCGAATTTAGAAACTTTTTGGACAACGTATTACGCCACTGAATTATTATGAAAAATAAATAATATTAATACTACTTACGGGAACTTGAAAATTTTCCTACCTATTTATTTATTATTATTCATTTTAGATACACATTTTTCTTACTTTCTGTGCCGCCTGGGCGATATGTCCAAAATCAAAGTTGGGCGTTGTGACCAGAATCAAAAGTTGGGCGTTGTGACCAAGTTGGGCGTTCTGTCCAGAATCAAAGTTGGGCGTTGTGACCAAGTTGGGCGTTGTGACCAAAATCGAAATTGGGCGTTGTGACCAAGTTGGGCGTTGTTACCAAAATCGAAGTTGGGCGTTATGACCAAAACGGTGGTTTAAGTGGCGTCGATAGCTCTCTCCTATAACAGGCGTCGGTGGGCGTTGTGACCAAGTTGGGCGTTGTGACCAATATCGCTTTTGGGCGTTATGACCAAGTTGGGCGTTGTGACCAAAATCAAAATTGGGCGTTGTGACCAAGTTGGGCGTTGTGACCAGAATCGAAGTTGGGCGTTATGACCAAATTCTGAGTTGGGGTTTGTGACCAGTGGGCGTTGTGTCATAGCCCCCCAATACTTAGGTCTCAGTTTCACCCCTGTGGCGATACTGCAGCTGCTGCAGCTCGACGTGGCGACGCGGCGATAGCTGATTGGTCTGCTTCTCCCGCACAAAGAGTGGGGTTATCTGCTAACCGCACTAGCAACGGCGTGTGTGTACTGAAATACGATACATATGGAATAACTTCAACTTGTTCGTTTCTATAAAATATTCCATCTATTGACGTGACGTTTCGAGTAGTTATTAAACTTTTAGACGCCAACGAAACAGAATAACGATTCTGTAGATACGTTGTTAATTCTGAACAATTTACGTTATAATTAAAATCACCGCATATAAGTAATGGACTATTATGCAAATTGGTCAAATGATTGATAGCAAACATCAATGTGTACTTGCTGAATCGCATCAATGCACAGTCCATTAGCTGTATTACTTGATTTTTCGTCACACCTGGTTTAGCGTAAATAGTTATAAGGTAAAAATGTTTTCGTTGCTGCGCTCTGCCCTCATATTCTATTCGAGCACAACACACGTCGCCATAAGGAACATTTGTAGTATCGTAAGTTATTTCATGTCTATTTTCCAGTCGAGAACTCAAAGATTCATATATAGCAACTCCTCCAGCTCTATTACGCCCATAATTTTTACGTGCTATACAACGATAGCCGGCAACATCAACTGGTGTATCTTGATTTTGCATCCAAGTTTCGGACATGGAAAGTAATGAGGCTTTTAATAACACTGGTTCATGTAATTAGACGTCCAACATATGCGCGTTTAAACTTTGTACGTTAAAATAAGCAACCGATGGATACGCGGGGTTTATCAAAAAATCTGTACATTTGTCTACAATTGTTACTAATCTATGTTTTCTCAAACGTTTAAATTCAGTTCGTAGAATCTGGCGATCCTTCTTCTTGCTACAATGATAGAATTTGTGATCATGTTTCTTATTTGTGAAAAATAAACCTTCGATTGTTTTAGCACGAGACATAGCTACGTAAACCAATGAAATTTCGTGTGATTTTGAATATTCATAAACTACTTGATCGTACGTTCCTCCTTGTGATTTGTGAATACTCATAGCATAAGCCGGTAAGTACAACGGGAAATTGTTTTCGTCGAACTTTAATGATTTTTGATTTTACGTCTATAATTCCTTCCCTTCGTAAAAGTGGGGTCCACTCCGACGATAAGTCTAAAGCATGCGCGTGTGCTGCATACTTTAACCGTAACATTTTACCTGCATTACGATCTGAAAAGTGAATCCATAAACGTAAGATTTCGCCATTATCATCCATTTCCACGTATTTCAAGTAACCGAATGATCCATTAATCAATCGGTCTGCCTTATCTAAATTTTGCGTAACTAGGTATGGACCCTCTATAACCAATAATAGTTTTAAAGGCATATTAGCAGTGCTAGCAATATCCATTTTTCTCAATTTATCATGCGTTGATTTCAACTGTTGCACGTTCACATAACCTCGCACTTCGTCTTTAGCTAGTAAAAGGAGAACGTCAGCATCGTTCATAACATCATAGTTGTATTGATCTACGTCCACGTTTCTATGGAACAATCGTATAGCACCGCGCACATCCATTTGTTCCAATTGCTCAGAGGTAAAGAACCGTCCTTCAATCAACGACCGCTCAGTATCATTAAGTACCTACATCACCATTGCCGATTTTAGTTAAAATGGAGGAAAACTGAATATCTGATTGTCTCATTACTTCTGTCAATGGATAATAATTTAAATTATGCCACAACATATTATCTTGCAAGATGTTCGGCGGTCGAACGTAAACAGCTCTAGCATTAACGGGCGGTAATTGACGCAAGTCGCCACAAAATATTATATTCATACCTCCAAACTGCTGAGTCGGATCGGGGCCCAACAAACGTAATCGCTCCCCAACTTGAATAAGCATATCTGAACTCATGATACTCACTTCATCAATTATAATCGTTTTAACTCCAAGGAAGTCACATTTCATTGTTTGTAACACATCACATTTTAATGGCAATCGTCGTTTCGTGTTAATGCCGATATTAAATGCTGTGTGAACAGTCGTGCCCTCAATATTAACCGCTGCTTTACCAGTAGTTGCACAAGCAATAAAAGCACATTTGCTTATATTATTGCGAATAGTAAATTTATTTGCAGTTTCCATTAATACTTTTAGCACGTAACTTTTACCCGATCCTGCGGGACCAGTAAAAAACACTTGCAAGGGCGGCGAGTCAGCGTGTGTCAGACGATGTATTAACTCTATTACAAACCTTAATTGTCCAGCATTTAAAGATCGCAGTAGGGTACAGAAATCTGCATGTGATAACATATTTTCCACGGATCGAACTGTACTGTAGCGTTGTATGGTATCTATATCTCTGTTTCCACTTTCATTCAACTGATCCTGCGTTCATTGTAAATATGGCACTTCAACGTTCCGCAACGCAGGACCAAGTGGATTATTGTTACTATTTGCCTCTTCGTTTAATGCAGCATGTAATGTTTCGTCAATAATACGTACCACATTCTCGATAGACAATCCACTTTCATATTCTTTCCTTTTAGTCAATAGTGCGTCGGCATGTGTCTCATAAATACGCATGTACTCATCTCGATCGAGCAATTCCAATTCCTCGCTTCGAAAAGGCCAAAATAGTGTTACTACTTCTCGCATATAATTCATGTGATCATCGCCCAATTTATATGTTTTCCATCGTAACACCTTTGCTTTGGTTCGTTTCCTGTATTGTATACTATCATTTACGCCGCGGTCAACATGATCGCTGTCACTATCATCATCACTTTTATTTTCGACGAGTTGATGGTCGAGTCTATCATTAACCAGCTGATTTGTTTGTCGAGTACGTTTACGATCATACCAGGCGACGAAATCTGCTAAACACACATTATTTAAATCAGAAGGTCTTCTCTCATAATATTGTATTATGTTGCAATACCAAACATCAGTTGAATCCGTCGTTAAATTTTCATTATTCATTTGTCGTTTCGGCTTTTTTGCAAGAAATCTTTCTGTCGGATGTTGAGTTGGTACAAACACAACTTGTCTTGATGCCTCTGACATCGGCAATCGCAATAAAAACCAAGCTGCTTCCTGCTTACACATTTCGACATTACTTAATACACGTTTCCCTAATTGTTTTAAACATGCATCGTAATCCATATCGGGATACTCATCTCTCAGCTTTACCAATTCACGATGCAATGAACTGAATCCGCGATCATATTTATTTACGTAATCTGCCACATACGCTGCGCACGAATACTCGTCCAATATGAATTGAATATCCATATTAGATTATAATACAGAAGATATTACAGGATTAAATGGACTAGTCCAAATGTCATCGATATCACGTTTTAAAAACACCATAGGGCGGTGTATACTTTATACAGGGTCTCTAGTGTATACCATGTCGTATAATAAGCAAATATTCATCCAACGTCTCGATTAGATTCATTGCAAGAAACTGATGAACGTCAGCGTAATGATTATTTTCTAAATTTTCGTGCAAACTGTTGTAGCGTTGAACCAACGCTTCGTCTCGATCCGCAGTAGGTACCGGCATTAAAATTCTAGTTTCATTCATCGGCCAAAAAGGAGCACCGAATCTACATTTTTTTGCATTCTTCTTATAACACGTGTGCGTATGGCGATGAGTCTGCAACTGCCTTCCACCCACTAATAAGGATTGATCAACAGTACTTAAAGAATCCAACAATTCAACCACCTCGGGCACATCTACACCTTCAATCAATCGCCTTTCTATATCGGATGGTGCGTTTTCTAACCATAGTAACATGTGACAATGAGGGCTACCTCGATGTTGGAATTCGACACGTCGAAAAAAATCTATAATACGATATTTACAGAATGGCCCTGTCGTTCGTTTCAAAGCATTAATTATTGTATCAACCAATTTATCGAAATACAAACAACAGATAACTGGATCACTATTAACCAACTCGGCTCTAATTGTTGCATTCATACCGTCAAATATTTCGTCCGGAATGTCTTGATCAGCTGGTAAATTGTGTTGAAACTTATAGATATATTGTAACAATGGCAACCAATAAGTTTCCGACGCACTTAAGGTAAGAAACACCGTCGGCTTACCTAATTGTCTCATCATACCAAATAAGTCTCGTTTACGAGTATACCAGTACTGAACAGAATTAGGAATATGGCGCATAAACGATTCATTTCGCTCCATAGTTTCTTTAATGAACTGGCCGTTTTCGATGTCACTTCTAGTAATATTATGAACGTTAGAAGTATTCGCTCGGAACATAACATTTAGACTGTCTATAACACGAAGTCTCATTATCTTTGCGGCCATGTACAAAATATGATTAGACGTGACTCCACGTAGATCGCGTCTTCGTATCTCACTTGTAGCCATCGAATAAGCAGTAGCTCGCACCGTAAACTCTCGTGGCTGACCGAAATAAATCATGGGAAAAGACAATTCCTCAGCGTCCGCATCGAATGATAAGGCGAATGGTCGAGTATGCTGTCCCGGAGCCATATCAAGAATCACATTTTCTCCCCAAAACAACGTTTCCTGCATCCTCGATAAGATTTCTTCTGATGTCATGCGACGTTCATTATGTTTAGTAACTTGTTCAATATTTCGCCGAATATTAATATCGATATTGCGATGGTTGTTTGCAAGGAGATGGGTGTAACGCAAGGTACCATCATCCTCTTCGTCGTCAGAACAGTTTGCGTGGAAAAATGACTCATGTATCACAATATTGTATTTTCGATATAATGGCGTTTTTACTAATTCTTTGAGCCACATTTTTATATTTGTTTTAGAAATTCACTCCGCCATATACGAACTTTTATGAAGTAATTTTCGTTTGAGGCACACATTAAACGTGAAATCATCTTCCAAACGCCGCGGTAGTGCCATAACCATATTATTGACATCTACAGGCACATTTGCAACTTGACCGATTAAACGTCGAGAACCAGCAAAATATCTAATATGACAAATTTGCATAAAAGGTATGCGAGGCGAAATAAGACGCTCAGATAATGGACATAAATCGGGCAAATCTTTAGGAATTTCAGGATAAAAGTATCCATTAAGTGTTGCCAAGGAAGGAATTTTCTTACGCCGCAGAAACGTACAACAATTAGAGCACGCCATGAACGGCTCTTGCATGTCATAATAATTTAATGATTTCACGAAATCGTATATGGTCGTACCAATTCGAAGGTGTGTTAATCTGCTCGTCCACCAAATACGATCACACACGCGACAATAATCGTCTAATTTATCCGAAAAAAAAATGTTTATCCATATACTCTTTAAAGTGTACTTCAACATTAAACCGTTTTCTTTGTGGTCGCACCACGTTTTCGCGAACGGACCAAAAATTAGTACACACATCTAATAAAGAAGGCACTTCTACCTGTACCACTTTACTATAATTATTGACATGCACCACTTCACTGTCATTATTTACCTGTACTACTTCACTGTCATTATTTACACGTTCAAAAGTGTCACTCTCACTATTAATATACACAATCTCTGGGTAAACATCAGAATTTTCAAGTTTGCGAATCTTTACACGCTCACGGTACACGGTACCGCCTATTTCGTTCACTTTTTGTTAACGGCGTTCTCGCACTCAGCTCACTAGAATCAGTATTCTCACTCTCGCGTAAACGTTTACGCTCTCGATATCGCTTACATTTTTCGCTCTTTCTTAAACTTTTAGAATCCATAATTACAAAATAAGCGCGCCGATCGTCCTATGAAATGAGACGCTACTGCATTCAGCGAGTGCTGTATTATAACTCCACTCTCACCACCACGATGCTCGCCGGTAGCACTCGATCTCGCCGCTGTCGGTCTTGAACGAAAACTCGTATCTTGGTCCCCTCAGACAAAGAATACGTCTGAGTTGGCCCCCATATACGAACATAAACATTTCCCGCTACTGCATTAAGCGAGTGCGGTATTATAACTGAACACTTCTTGAACGAAAACTCGTATCTTGGTCCCCTCAGACAAAGAATACGTCTGAGTTGGTCCCCATATACGAACATAAACATTTCCCGCTACTGCATTAAGCGAGTGCGGTATTATAACTGAACACTTCTTGAACGAAAACTCGTATCTTGGTCCCCTCAGACAAAGAATAAGTCTGAGTTGGTCCCCATATACGAACATAAACATTTCCCGCTACTGCATTAAGCGAGTGCGGTATTATAACTGAACACTCCCCACTACCGTTCACGATGCTCGCTGGCCGCCACGATCCTCGTCGACCGCACTCGATCGCGACACCTCTGTCTTTTGGCCTTGAACGAAAACTCGTAACTTGGTCCCCATATACGAACATAAACATTTCCAATGTTAAAAACTCGTAACTTGGTCCCCATATACGAACATAAACATTTCCAATGTTAAAACATTTCCCGCTACTGCATTAAGCGAGTGCGGTATTATAACTGAACACTTCTTGAACGAAAACTCGTATCTTGGTCCCCTCAGACAAAGAATACCTCTGAGTTGGTCCCCATATACGAACATAAACATTTCCCGCTACTGCATTAAGCGAGTGCGGTATTATAACTAAACACTCCCCACTACCGTTCACGATGCTCGCTGGCCGCCACGATCCTCGCCGACCGCACTCGATCGCGACACCTCTGTCTTTTGGCCTTGAACGAAAACTCGTAACTTGGTCCCCATATACGAACATAAACATTTCCAATGTTAAAAACTCGTAACTTGGTCCCCATATACGAACATAAACATTTCCAATGTTAAAACATTTCCCGCTACTGCATTAAGCGAGTGCGGTATTATAACTGAACACTTCTTGAACGAAAACTCGTATCTTGGTCCCCTCAGACAAAGAATACCTCTGAGTTGGTCCCCATATACGAACATAAACATTTCCCGCTACTGCATTAAGCGAGTGCGGTATTATAACTGAACACTTCTTGAACGAAAACTCGTATCTTGGTCCCCTCAGACAAAGAATACGTCTGAGTTGGTCCCCATATACGAACATAAACATTTCCTGCATTAAGCGAGTGCGGTATTATAACTGAACACTTCTTGAACGAAAACTCGTATCTTGGTCCCCTCAGACAAAGAATACGTCTGAGTTGGTCCCCATATACGAACATAAACATTTCCCGCTACTGCATTAAGCGAGTGCGGTATTATAACTGAACACTCCCCACTACCGTTCACGATGCTCGCTGGCCGCCACGATCCTCGCCGACCGCACTCGATCGCGACACCTCTGTCTTTTGGCCTTGAACGAAAACTCGTAACTTGGTCCCCATATACGAACATAAACATTTCCAATGTTAAAAACTCGTAACTTGGTCCCCATATACGAACATAAACATTTCCAATGTTAAAACATTTCCCGCTACTGCATTAAGCGAGTGCGGTATTATAACTGAACACTTCTTGAACGAAAACTCGTATCTTGGTCCCCTCAGACAAAGAATACCTCTGAGTTGGTCCCCATATACGAACATAAACATTTCCCGCTACTGCATTAAGCGAGTGCGGTATTATAACTGAACACTTCTTGAACGAAAACTCGTATCTTGGTCCCCTCAGACAAAGAATACGTCTGAGTTGGTCCCCATATACGAACATAAACATTTCCCGCTACTGCATTAAGCGAGTGCGGTATTATAACTGAACACTTCTTGAACGAAAACTCGTATCTTGGTCCCCTCAGACAAAGAATACGTCTGAGTTGGTCCCCATATACGAACATAAACATTTCCCGCTACTGCATTAAGCGAGTGCGGTATTATAACTGAACACTCCCCACTATCGTTCACGATGCTCGCTGGCCGCCACGATCCTCGCCGACCGCACTCGATCGCGACACCTCTGTCTTTTGGCCTTGAACGAAAACTCGTAACTTGGTCCCCATATACGAACATAAACATTTCCAATGTTAAAATGAATATGATGTGGTAATGTTTCCGAGGGGGAATGCTGTACTGCCCGGGGAGGAATTTCCCTCCCGGTCACCCCCCTGTATTCAACAGTGATCAAAGCTCTTAGTAATTGCTAGTTTCCTATGTTACCCCTAAAATAAAAATTAACTGCGCCTATGGAAAGCCATGTTTACAAGGAGCAATAACATTTATTGCATCTCTCATCTGAAACAGAAATGAGTTTTGTCGGAAACTGAAATTAACATGGCCGCATGTTTGATTTTTCTTTACTGTTTGCCAACGTATTTAAGAGATTTAGTAATGGTGTTTGGCACTTAATTTAACTATAAAGCAGTTTCAGTGTATAAAAGTATAATTTAATCTTGTTCCTAGTCGACAGCAGGTAACAAATAACGTTAATGCGTACTACCGGCCTAAAAACAATACTCCTCCCTTTTGGATTAATAAATTTGGTGCAATAGAACTGTCCAACCAAATGCAAGTTACGTATAATTTCAGGTTGAAATTTAAGACGACATACAAAAATAATGATGCGTCATCCAGAACATCACCATCCACCAAATCCAATGCAAAGAAATACAAGGCAAGTTGGATGTATTTTTAAAATTAACATTTATTCGCTAGGGGTAAACATAGGCGCAGACTATCGCAACAAATTAAAAATTCATGCTTCTTGTACATATTATTATTTTCGAGTGTATAGAAATCTTTTGTCAGTGTATTAATTGTTACTTTTTATATAACTATGCGAATGCTCGAAGTCATTACGGAAACTGGTTTATATGTTTTCTACATCATAAATTCGTGGTAGAAAAGTGTCATAAATACGCCATTTTTAATGAATTTATAAAAACTTATCAATATTTGCAAATTAAAAATAAGTGAGGTTAAGACTTTGTTTATAAATAAATTCTTTTAAGACATTAACCTTTTATTCTGGATATTTGAAGAAACACATTACAAAGCTTACATTTTGAAACCATTTAGAAATAGCTGCAGAATTTCTTGCAGCTAACTATAGTTTTAACAATATTTCAACTTTCCGTGTTCATTATTTTTAAAAACTAAGCAAAATTTATACATCCCGACGTTTCTTTTTGTTCCCTTTGTATCAATTAGTACATTTTTGCAGAATGGGTATTCAACAGATGGGTTCGCCGCCACCCTCGTCTCGAACACAACCAATGTTGATGAGCATTCAACCCACTGTGCCCGTACCCCATACAGGTTAGTGAATTTTAAATGTCAGATAAAATTATGTAAATTTTGGGTTATTTTAATTTTGGGTGTGTCATTGTTTTTAACTTACTGGAACCTCTACAATTATGAATCACTTTTATCATACCTTCTAAAAATAGGCTTGTCCCTACTTCAGTATAAAAGTGTTTTGAAGGTGTTGTAAAATTTAATTAGCCATAAACCTATGCTTGAATTTGGCTGTTCTGTCAAAATCAAAATATACCTTGCAGAGCACAGTTTTAAATTTAATCAGATGAATATATATCATTAGGGTGAGATTCCTTATGGCGATATGATACTCTACATCAGTGGTTCCCAAACTTATTTGGCCTACCGCCCCCTTTTCAGGAAAAACATTACTCAGCGCCCCCTGGAAATCTACATTCTTTAAGCGAACAAACAAAGATATTGTAGTGGCAGCTTCTTGAGACTGATAATTATTTATAAAAGTATTTCTAGGTAGGAAACTATTTTGAAAGAATAAATTAATTAGTAGGTAATTAAAAAGTACAAGGAGGAATTTATACATTAAAAGTACAACATAAATATTTGAGAATTGTTTAATGAATGATCCATTAGATACAGTTACTGTTATATTATGAACAGTTTATTAAAAAGGTTTGAGCATATAAGTTGATTTAGTTGGGATAGTTGTTTGGTAACATCAGAGCTTAGATTTTAATTTGTAGGTATTAACTGACAATCGGAATAACTAAAGTGAAAGCCTAACTCAAATGATTATCTGAAAAAGTCAATTATGAAATGTTATAATAAAATATACCATATAGAAATTTTGCGTAAATGATATTTTTAAAGTAAACAAATCTTTTCTGAATTTGTAACCTGTATTTTGAATAAAAGCAAATTTGAATAATAAAAACCCTTTATTATAATGGTATTTACTTTCTGGATAGTGTATTAAAGGGTGTGATAAAGTAAAATTAAAGAAACTGTGAACAAACAGACTGAATAAATAAATTAACGAATGGTATGAAGAAGAATAAGAACATTTAATAATGGTAAATAGTCTTCATGGAATAAATAAATCTGTAACTTGCATTTTGTGTGTTTATTTGGAAAATAATGTTACACTATGTTACACAACAGATGAAGAATGTACGAATGGTTTTTCTAAATTTTCTTACCTTCTCCTCGTTCTTTAAGCTTTCACCGCTCTCTTATTTTTATTCACCCCCCCCCCCCCCCCGCCAAATGCACCCGAGGCTACTATCGCCCCCCTGGATCGTTCCAGCGCCCCCCAAGGGGCGATATCTCCCACTTTGGGAATCACTGCTCTACATTTTAAGAATAAAGGTTTATTCAACGTGCAAATATACAAATTTCCCTCAAATCAAATTTTATGAAGGAAATGGTTTGAAAGCTAAATTCAAATTATGTTACTGATCATTCAAACAACGTACGTGTTTAACAACTTATATTTTCAATTAAATACAGATAAACAACCAAAACTGCAAGAAAAAACTATTAGTTGTTGCTTCCATTTTAAAGAAAGTTGTTTCCGGGTAACTTCTTCTGGGCAAAGACTATTAAAGCACACTGAAGTGTTTGCACTTTCTTTAGTACATTTTTAATTGCTACATTTACAAATAGGTGTCCAATAAAATAAATAACTTTTAAATGTTTAATTGTAACAGTGAATTGTACATAAACTAGAACCTTACAACAACATACAGAATAATAAAACTATTACCAGCGTACATCAATCAAATAAGTAGAACCACTTACTGTCGGTTCTTTTGAGGGCAAAATACCGATTTGGATGACCTTGAACGGCTCCTGGGGGGGGGGGGGTACTTTCCGATAGTACTAACAGATGGCGCCACTACTTTATCACACCAAGGCCGACTATATTAAATGTAAAACATAAAGGCCTTCCCAAACTGTATACAGTGGCTATATACAAGACAGTGTGGCCATAGGGATGTCTTCACCGCTATTGGTCGACACGAATATCCGCCATTAACAGGCAACATATTTAGTTACTTTTAAGTTGTTCTCAAAGAGGTTGGTAGAACCTTTTCATTTGGTTATGGAAGAAAATAAAACCTTTCAAATCTGACAATTGTAAATTGTCAGTGTCAAATAATTCATTAGCGTCACAAGCGGGTCAAATTTTATCATCTATTGCCCTGAAAAACTAATATTCTGCACAGTATTTAAATGTGACAATTTATAATTATACTATTGTTGTAATAGCACAGGATGCGTTCGACTTGGAATATATGATAAAGAGATTACATCGGTGCTACGATAAATGGCGCCTTAGCATAAGTTTAGAGGAAACGGAGTATTTTGTAGTCAACTCGAAAGCACAATATGAAGTATTAATAAATGAAGATGTCGCAGTAAGACAAGTAGAAAGGTTTAAATACCTCGGTGCTACAATACAATCGATGAAAAAGGTTTGGGAACAGAAGAGATCAGAACTCGAATAGTACAAAGTACTTAAAATCAATTTGATGGGACAATACTATCTCTAACAAAAACAAAAAAAGAATAGGTAAAGTAATGGTAGAGTCGGTGCTATGTTATGGCAGTGAGGTATGGACTGTAACAGCGGAAATTAAACGAAGACTAAACACAGTTCAAATGGACGAAAAAGCGCAAAGGTATCGAGACGAGATAGAGTGACGAACGAGGAAATAAGACGCAGAATGGAGGCACCAGAATCAGTTGTGGACAGAATTGGAGAATGGAGGAGACGACGTGGCTTATGAAGATCTTTAAATGGTCGCCGTCGGTAAAGAAAAAAAGAGGTAGACCACGCAAACCGTGGAATGAGGGTATTCGGAGAGCCATGGAGGAACCTGAAAGAAGACCAAGCACAGAACAGGGAGGTTTGGAGACAGGGAACAGGAAGACGGCATTTAGCTGTATTGTAAACTAGCATAACTGAAACCGGTTGTAAACTTTATGTAACACCTTAAAGCACTACGAACGAACGCCAATGAGAAATGTCAATGTCCAAAAATAACACTGCACGTGTACCTAACATAAACTAGTTAAAATAACTAGCGCCAAAATAATGACCACTCAAAAACGTTCGATTATTTCGAAAGGCACTGTATATCTCTACGCTCAAATTTGCCTGTTAATGGCGGCCAACAATCGTATGGCCACATTGTCTTGTATATAGTCACTGTAAAACTGTATACAGTGGCTATATAAGGACAGTGTGGTCAATTTTAAAAAAGGCAGCCATTAAGAGTCGTCTCCACAACAACCAGCCACGCCCTTAAGTATTGTTCTGTGCACGGTCTGCTAAATTGTAAGACAAACGTCACCCTGCTAAATTATGATATAAACGTCATTTTATACGGACTGAACATATGTGAAGTTCAGCGATGCTTTACAGAGCGGTGTATACCCACGATCGAGAAAATGTGTGCAATGTGAGGTGGTCAAAAGTGCAGTGTAACATGAATTTTACAATAATGTCAATAATATTACTTAAACAGAATTAAACGGCAAGAGACGACGTGAAACGTAAAGAATCGCTGTCAGCGATTAAAAATCCTCGTTAACGAGCAACCTAATATCGGAATATGAGTCAATGTGTCCTTTATTATCTTCTTTATTGTGCTTTTGTACATAAAACACGAGAATTTACAACATTTTGCATTGGTCGACACAGAGACTACGTACAAAAGCTCAATAAAGACTGATTTTTTTTATATTCATAATCAAACCGTTCTATTTATACCACCAGCTAATTTAGAGGAATATAATATTCAGTGTTAGATAACCCATAAATTCTCTTTAATTTGATTCAATAATCTTTGTCATTAAGACATTTATATAGTATATTGTAGCTTTTGATTTGGGCTAATGTGCAATTTTCGCAAAAACTATTTTACTTTAACTCGTTGACATTTACTTATGCAAACGAAAATTCGGCATTCGCTTAGACAGAACACTGTAGAATTTTATGATGATTATTTCATTCCACTTCATGTTGGGGCTACTTTCAATAATAAAGGACGTAGAAGCAATTTTGTGTGACTATGTGTAATTTCGTAAAACGACTCTTAATGGCGGATTTTAAAACAACCAATCAGAAACATGACCAAAATTGACCACACTGTCCTTATATAGCCACTGTAAAATGGTACACTCGCTTGCGCCATCTGCTAACAAATTTGCAAACTATATTCCCTCTGAAATTTAAATATTCGAATATTGCATAGGAACAGACCCAAAAAATTCTTCCTTCATATTTGAAAGATTACATTTCTGGTAGTGGTCTCTTCTCTTCACAATGGGTAGGAAATGCTTTCTTTGCCATAATAAAAATGCACCTTTCTTTCAAATACCAAGCGAATTAGAAATTCGAGAAAAGTGGCTCAAATTCTTACACGAAATTTGTGGTAGGTACAAGAAAAAACTCATGAGCTTTGTATTTATTTAAACAACTCAATTTATATTACAGATATAAGTAAAATTACAGATCTTACAGTATTGTGTACAAAGCACTTTAGAGAACAAGAAATTGATACTAGTTTTAAATATTATCGTTTAAAAAAAGGATCAGTAGGTACCGTCTATTTTTGTAAGTTAAATTGTCTGTTTATTTATCACTACCCATACCAAACAGTCTCTACATTTTAGAATTTTGTTAATTCACAAAGCTGTTCAAAATCCCAACCCAGGATCGAAAATTATGAACCAGTTTCAGTAAACTCGACATCTTCCAATGATATAGCTACCCTTCAGGAACAAATCAACGCTCTTACACTAGATTTGCAAAACACCACTCTAAAATATAAAAATTGTTTATCAGAACTTAGGGATATACAAAAATATGTCAATAACAATTTACCAGCTTTTGAATCCTTAAAGAAAATTATTGACGATGCAGAAAACTCAAACGTAAAGGCTGTATTTTTGATGGACTGCATTCAAAATTATCCCAGAAAGAACCCAAAATGGTCAGTATTAACAGTGCGAATGTGTACTGTTTGGAGGTTCTCTTCTCCTAAAGGTTACGGATTCTGCCGAAAGAACTTGACTGTACTGCCATCAAAAACAACTATTTCGCGTTATCTTGGCACGTTTAATGGACAAAACGAACTAATTGCACAACGTCTACAGGCTGAGATTAAACAGATGAAACACCCAACACAAAGGATCTGTTCATTAATAGTCGATGACATGGCCATAAAAGAAAAAATGAGTTATAGTCGTACAGAAGATCGAATTTATGGTCTTGATACATGTAGCACAAGTTTTGTTGGCCAAACTCCCATCATCGCTAACAAGATGTTATGTTTTGTGGTACAAGGATTGTCAAGCAGGTTTATCATTCCGGCAGGATATTTGTTTCACGCTTCGCTAACAACCGATGTTTATTATTCTTTGACAATGAGGGTACTAAAACTTTTAACTGACTGTGGATTCATTGTCCTAAGGCTTGTAACTGATAATTTTTCGTCGAATACTGCACTTTTTAAAATGCTAAGTGGAGGATCATCAATTGAAAATCAAATCGAACACCCGTTTCTTCCACCTTTACCGTTTTTTTTATCTTTTGATTTTTGCCATGCACTGAAAAACGCTAGGAATTTATTTCTGGTTCGTGATATGTGTTCATCACAAGGAATTATCTCTTCTTTATATTTAAAAAAATTATGTAACCTGCAAAAAGATCTACCAATTAAGCCTGTCCGTTATTTGACAAGAAAACACTTACATCCTACAAGTTTTGAGAAAATGAATGTTTTAAGAGCCATACAAGTATTTACTCCTGCTGTAACTGCTTCATTAAAATTTTTAAAAGAAGCCGAAGATGAACGTTTTATTGGCATTGATGCTACAGTGTTGTACATGGAAAACATGTACCACTTTTTCCAAGTGCACAATGTTTCAAATAGGTACCAATGCATTCGCACTTTAAATAGCGATATTGCACCTTACGTTCATGTTTCCGATGAAAGGAAAGGCTACACTGGCTAAATATTACATTTCCGAGTTACATAGATGAAATACAAAACAGTTCTGTCAGTAGAGGCATGTAAGGATTAACAGATGAGACAGCGCATGCTTTAAAATTTACAGCACAAAGTACATATTTATGTATAAAGTTTCTGCTTCAACAAGCAGGATTTTATTATGTATTAAGCCGGTCATTTAGTTCCGATGCCGTGGAAGCAACCTTTTCACATGTTCGTCTCAAATGTGGTTCCAATGATACTGTGGATGCAAGATCGGCAGAATATTCATTACGACAAATCTTGCGTTGCGGGGTGGTTAAGGCTTCGTCTTCATCCAATACAGCTGAAAATTTAAGCTTTGTAAGCTGTGCACCACTTGAATCGAGTCTCTTGGCAACACCTAATAACATGGAAGAGCTGTTACTACCAATGGAAGTAAGAGTTCAAATTCAAAATTTACAAAAAAATAGTGTACCTGATGCTACTATTTATTCTGCTTCTGTAGCATTTGTAGCGGGCTACATAATTAGGAAAGTTGAACAGAAGTTTGTATGCGATGATTGCATTTCGCCGTTACTGACCAAGACAGTTCCGGGGCATCTGCTTCGATTAATTAGTTTACAAGATCGTGGAGGTTTGATATATCCTAATGGAGTTTTTGTAGGAATTGTGAAAAGGATTTCAGATCTAATACAGGAACTTTTGCCTTTTATAAAATGTAATAAAACCTGTAATCAACTCACTGAGCTGATCGAACCATCTTTAAAACACAATCCTTTACTTTCTTGTTCACTGCATAAGAAGGAACTATGTACTACAATAATCCAAACAGTAGCAAAGCCTGTTCTTGACAATATATGCTTAGAACGCACTGATTCTGTAAAAAGAAAAATCGTTTGTAACAAACCGCTCAGTAGAAAAGTTCTAAAATTGTAAAACTGTATATTAATCAGTTTTTCATTAATATATTTATGTTTAACATTGATTAAAGATATATTTACCTTACATTTTCTTTTAATAACAAAATTGTAATTGTGTAAACAAATTAGCGTATGATGTGACATTGACTTTGACTTTGACATAAAGCTAGGAAACCAACCAAATGTTTAAAAATTTCTCCTAAAGGCGGCGCAAGCGAGTGTACAGTTTTACAGTGACTATATACAAGACAGTGTGGCCATACGATTGTTGGCCGCCATTAACAGGCAAATTTGAGCGTAGAGATATACAGTGCCTTTTGAAATAATCGAACGTTTTTGAGTGGTCATTATTTTGGCGCTAGTTATTTTAACTAGTTGATGTTAGTTACACGTGCAGTGTTATTTTTGGACATTGACATATCTCATTGGCGTTCGTTCGTAGTGCTTTAAGGTGTTACATGAAGTTTACAACCGGTTTCAGTTATGCTAGTTTACAATACAGCTAAATGCCGTCTTCCTGTTCCCTGTCTCCAAACCTCCCTGTTCTGTGCTTGGTCTTCTTCCAGGTTCCTCCATGGCTCTCCGAATACCCTCATTCCACGGTTTGCGTGGTCCACCTCTTTTTTTCTTAACCGGCGGCGACCATTTAAAGATCTTCATAAGCCACGTCGTCTCCTCCATTCTCCAATTCTGTCCACAACTGATTCTGGTGCCTCCATTCTGCGTCTTATTTCCTCGTTCGTCACTCTATCTCGTCTCGATACCTTTGCGCTTTTTCGTCCATTTGAACTGTGTTTAGTCTTCGTTTCATTTCCGCTGTTACAGTCCATACCTCACTGCCATAACATTGCACCGACTCTACCATTACTTTACCTATTCTTTTTTTGTTTTTGTTAGAGATAGTATTGTCCCATCAAATTGATTTTAAGTAGGTACTTTGTACTATTCGAGTTCTAATCTCTTCTGTTCCCAAACCTTTTCCATCGATTGTATTGCAGCACCGAGGTATTCAAACCTTTCTACTTGTCTTACTGCGACATCTTCATTTATTAAGACTTCATATTGTGCTTTCGAGTTGACTACTAAATACTCCGTTTCCTCTAAACTTATGCTAAGGCCCCATTTATCGTAGCACCGATGTAATCTCTTTATCATATATTCCAAGTCGAACGCATCTTGTGCTATTACAACAATAGCATAATTATAAATTGTCACATTTAAATACTATGCAGAATATTAGTTTTTCAGGGCAATAGATGATAAAATTTGACCCGCTTGTGACGCTAATGAATTATTTGACACAGACAATTTACAATTGTCAGATTTGAAAGGTTTTATTTTCTTCCATAACCAAATGAACAGGTTCTACCAACCTCTTTGAGAACAACTTAAAAGTAACTAAATATTTTGCCTGTTAATGGCGGATATTCGCGTCGACCAATAGCGGCGAAGACATCCCTATGGCCACACTGTCTTGTATATAGCCACTGTATACAGTTTGGGAAGGCCTTTATGTTTTACATTTAATATAGTCGGCCTTGATCACACATGATTGGTAGCAGAGCCAGTAACTGGCTCTGATCGTTAGCAGAGCCAGTAGATATAGAGAGTACCGCCATTCTTTGGTCCGTGAAAATGCCGCTATAGCCGCCATTTTTGTTCCCACCAGCAATGACTGATTCAGGTATGTCTAAAATTTTACTTGAAATTGGCAAGACTGTAAGTCTATGTCAAATTCGAAGTTAGCAGGTTATGTTTTGCTCCAGTTTGTGTCAAAACTGACGCAAAAACTAACCTGCTAATATCGAATTTGAAATAGACTTACAGTCTTGCCAATTTTAAGTAAAGTCTTGGATTGCCAACAAACGTCACTTTGACGGAATTGTGTTACAAACCTCAAAGTGACGCATATGTCAGAGGAATAAACATGGCGGACGTGGCGGTACTTTCTATATCTACTGGCTCTGGACCTGTCTACAGTGACTATATAAGGACAGTGTGGTCAATTTTAAAAAAGGCAGCCATTAAGAGTCGTCTCTACAACAACCAGCCACGCCCTTAGGTATTGTTCTGTGCAAGGCCTGCTAAATTGTAAGACAAACGTCACCCTGCTAAATTGTGACATAAACGTCATTTTATACAGACTGGACATATGTGAAATTCGGAGATGCTTTGCAGAGCGCTGTATACCCACGATCGCAAAAATTTGTGCAATATAAGGTGGTCAAAAAATGTGCAGTGTAACAGTAATTTTACAAGAATGTCAATAATATTACTTCAACAGAATTAAACGGCAAGAGACGATGTGAAACGTAAGGAATCGTTGCCAGCGATTAAAAATCTTCGTTAACGAGCAACTTAATAATGGAATATAAGTCAAGGTGTCCTTTTTTATCTTCTTTATTGTGTTTTTGTACATAGAAAACGAAAATTGACAACATTTCAATCTTCCAGAACTGAATGGCACCGATATAAATTTTAAAACTAATTATTCCACCAAAGTTCGCGAATTATTGAATTTCATAAATTTAAATAATTTAGCTCAATTAAATCATATTATTAATGAAAACGGGAGAACCTTAGATTTGGTACTGAGAAGAAGTGATAAACTTAGCACATTTCAAATAACTAAGGAGGAAACCCCTCTTCTTAACGTAGTACCACACCATCCGCCATTAACAATTCAAATAGAAGTAAGCCACACTGCAATAAGTGAGCAAAATAATAGTCCCAGGTTTTATAATTTTAAAAAATGCGACTTTCTTCTTTTAGCGTTTCTAATTAGAGACGCCAACTGGACACATGTGTTTGAAATGAAAGATGTAAATGCTGCGTTAAGCAAATTTTACGAGATACTATATCACATTTTTGACAACTGTGTACCGAAAATAAAAAGCAGGAGAAATAAGTATCCTATATGGTTTGATGAGGAGATAATAAACTGCTTAAAATTAAAAACGAAACATTACAAACTCAGGAAACTATCTCCATCATATCAACAAGCATATAAAGAACACAGAGCTAGATTGAAGACTCTTATTAACACTGCATACAAAAAATACTTAAACGATATTGAATCTTGTATTAAACAAGATACTAATCAGTTTTGGAACTATATAAAATATACTAAACAAAATGATACCTCAATAGATTCCTTTATTGTAGGAGATAAAATTATAAGTGGATCCCAAGTAGCGGATGAGTTTGCAAATTATTTTCAATCAGTTTATTCAAACATCGTGTCATCTTATGATATTGAACATTTAGCTAGAGATGTGGTCAGTAATGAACTGTTTTACTTTACCGAAATTAGAGATGCAGAGTATAACTTAGCTATAAAAAAACTAAAACCCAAAAGATCTGCTGGACCAGACAACATTCCACCCTACGTCTTAAAAGGCTGTGGCGACTGGCTAAAAGATGTTCTGCTGTACATATTCAATCTCTCAATACAAACTCAAGTTTTCCCAGAACTGTGGGGGGAATCTTTAGTAACACCTATTTTCAAAGCGGGGGATAAAAAAGTCATAGAAAATTATAGACCAATAGAGATATTGTCTGCTCCAGCAAAATTGTTTGAGCAACTAATTTATACTAAATTATCTTGTCACATCATGCCACACATATCTAATTGTCAACACGGATTTGTTCCCAAAAGATCTACTGTATCTAATTTGTTAACTTTTACAAACGACGTACTGAACGCATTTGAGTCTAAACTGCAAACTGATGCTATTTATACAGATTTCCGAAAGGCATTTGACACTGTGGATCATGATGTATTGTTAAAAAAATTATTTACCTATGGTTTACATCCTGTATTAAAATTCTTTGCGTCCTATCTGCAAATCCGCAGGTATGCTGTTAAATATGGTGGAAACACCTCAGGAAAATTCACGCCGAATTCTGGGGTACCGCAGGGTTCCAATTTGGGACCTTTATTATTCCTAATATTTATAAACGATTTGCCAGAAGTACTGAGGTTTTCAAAATGTTTACTTTTTGCTGACGATTTAAAGCTTTTTAGAATTGTTAAGGATGATCAAGATGCCGAGGGACTCCAAAAGGATTGTGATGCTGTATATGAATGGAGTATTCTAAACAAATTACATTTTAATATAAATAAATGTCAAATTATTAGTTTTAATTCCAGGGGTGTTTCCATTATGTTTGACTATAACATTGGTGGAGCTGTACTCAGACGCACTGATAGTGTGAAAGATTTAGGAGTAACTTACGATTGCACATTGAGTTACAACCAACACACATCAAACATCCAGTCGGGTGCTTTTCGTACTCTGGGATTTATTATGAGACAAAAGTATAAATTTAACAATATTGCTACAATAAGAAAATTATATGAAACACTAGTCAGACCTCAACTAGAATATGCCTCTGTTATTTGGAATCCACTTTTTAAATATCAGTCAAATGAAATAGAAAAAATTCAAAAGAAGTTTCTGAGATTTCTCTATTTTAAAAAGTATAAACGATACCCTGACTACAATCATGTTCGAACTGCAGACTTAATGGGTGAATTTAAAGTCGTAAGTCTAGAAAGTCGACGTAAGTTAAATTTAGCTATGTGCTGCTACAAAATTTGGAATAATTTGATTGATGACAGCAACATATTATCATATCTAAAATTGAAAGTTCCACCTCGGCGTATTCGAGCCTCCCTAATGTTTCACATACCAATAGTAAATCATACATCTAATTCTCCCTTAATTCTAATGCCGCGGCTTATGAACGAACTGATGAAACGTATTTCTGATTTGGATCTATAACTTCCAATTAAACGATTTAAAAATCTATTACGTGACTATTATAAAGATAAATAACGTTTGCTGTTTGATGTTGCCTCTCCATATCTGATTGAATGTGACCAACACTACCTAGACACATTTATTCTTTTTTTTTTTTTATTATATATATTACATATGCATTGACATGTAAGAATTTAATGTACATTGTTGTGTTGTCTGTGTAATTAGGCTAACAGCCTGTTGAGGCAACAATAAATAAATAAATAAATAAATAAATAAATAAATTTTGCGTTGATCGACACAAAGATTACTTACAAAAACTCAACAAAAAAAAAATTATATTCATAATCAAACCGTTGTATTTATTCCACCATGCAATAATCTTTGGCATTAAGACATTTATATAATTTATTATAGTTTTTGATTTGGACTAATGGGCAATTTTCGCAAAAACCATTTTACTTTAACTCGTTGACATTTACTTATGCAAACGAAAATTCGGCATTCGCTTACACAGAACACTGTAGAATTTTATGATGATTATTTCATTCCACTTCATATTGGGGCTACTTTCAATAATAAAGGACTTAGAAGCAATTTTGTGTGACTATGTGTAATTTCGTAAAACGACTCTTAATGGCGGATTTTAAAACAACCAATCAGAAACAGGACCAAAATTGACCACACTGTCCTTATATAGCCACTGTAGACCTGTCAAAAATTTAAAATCCAAATTGGAATGGCCACGACCACGTGTCAGCGGGTAGAATGAAGCTGGCCATGCAAGGATCTAGTGGCAGTCAAAATTGGTCTCATAGATGGCAACAGCAGGAGAAGTTTTGTTTTTAGTTCTCCCTAGAGTTCCTAAATATTATAAGAGTTGAGACAAGTCGGGAATAGATGCTGATTGGTGTGATCCACTGCGCATGCCCAGTTTCGTTTGAAATTGCAACAGATTTAAGTCTTATAGTTACTGTAGAAACCAGTTCTGACAATGTCACATTTGACAAATTTTTATATGACTTTAGGTCTTACCCTGATTGATGCAATGTATTAATATGTGTTTCATTTCTACCTGACAATTAGTTTTTTAAATAGCATATCTTGCAGAGTTCTAGGTATGTATATGGAATTTACTTAAAAATTAGTTACCTAAATAATTATTTTTCTACAGTTTTTGAAATTACGGGTTGATGAATTTTTCGCTTCAAAAGTAACGGGTGTTCATAAACAGTCGTCATCCCAGTTGCTTTGAAAAACAAAATGTTATGTTTTTGATTAATTCGTGCAACACAATGAAACGTCATTGAGTACTGTCATAGCGCATTTTTTCTCAATTTGAATAGACATACGTTTCTGAAGTCAAAACCTACTGGGATGACGACTGTTTATGAACACCCGTTAGATTCGAACGGGGCTTTATATCCATTGACACAAATTCCCAAAAACGAGAAACAAAGAGCTGAATAGTTCAAAAATATAAACTGAACACTCACAAGTAGAACCAGACCCGGTGGAAAAAAGTGCGTCTGGGTGGCAAACGAAAACTCAAATCCAATGCTGTACCTACTTCGTTTACGTTGTCTCAACTCTTTCTCAAACATTACTTATACAGAATCCGTAGTAGATAGGTACCTAGTTTTCATAAACGCTTTAAATTAACCTTTTTTTGACATTGTCAAAGTGACAAGTAATTAAATTCATAGGTAACACATACTAAGAAAGACAACTCTGGCCTTGTATGCTATCATTTATTTTTGGAACAGTAATGGCGGCTGACATTTGCGTTGTCTCAACTCTTGTGCTATATAGGAACTCTAGTTCTCCCTACTTCCCCTACAATGTACAGGAACTGCCGCCTATCCCAGAGTTTCAGAGACTGGCAATACGCACCATATCTGCTGAAGCAACACGGACATCAACCCACGAGGTAGAGGCCTTCTGTAGTATATCTGCACTACGAAGTTGGATGTACTAAATTGTGGTACTACAACCTTTGTATATTAATGATTAATGTAATTAATATACAAAGCTACAACTATCTTCGTCACTGACAGAAGTAAGAAGTCATTGATATCACTTCCACTTTCGGCGTATATCATCTGTTTTAAAAACCGCTTCAGAGAGCAATAAACAATGCCATAATAGGTTTAACACCCCAACAATGT